>DWEC01001895.1:0-12496 GCA_018245735.1 Microceris miodesmiata | reverse complement strand
TTTACTCAACGCTCCCGCGTCGTTTCGTGATGTCGTGCAGTTTTTTCGCGGTTTTTATTATTTCCTCGTAGCCTCAAAACTATTTCGTTTACGATATAATGCACGCGAACAGTAAGTCTCGCCGGCTCGCCTGAGTTATCGATTGAACAATGTAACACTTCTCAGCCTTCACTTACGAAACTCATTTTAATGTTACTGTTACCACTGTTTAATGGCGCCATGGCAGAAAGTATCGAGTGCCAAATGCTTATTCTTAAAGACATGACTTACTTCGTACATTTGGTTCTCTCTGCCAGCCCCTTAGTTGACTAAGCCTGATCATAATAATAATGAGATATTTTGTACAATCTGCATACGCCAGTGTAATAAATAGAATTTATTCCTTACGTATATAGTGAGAGATATTACAGTGAAGTGTAATGTCATACAATAATGATAGCTGTGTACTGAAACAATAAAGCCGCTGACGCAGCGAGCACGAAGCAATATCGAAAGTTATCGGTGTCTTTATGTCTGGCTGATGTCATGTGCGTCTAGCCGGCTATTGGGGTCGGCACACACGGAGATATAAAATATAAATTATATATCTTACAGCGCGGCATAATAATATTATATTGATACATATTCATGCATTGTAACAAACTACTATAGACGGTAGCTATGCTATAATATGTATCTTTGTTGTCGTTATTTGTGAAATAATATATCTAGCTATACGGAGACATGTCTTGCTATATGTGGTCACATAATATAATTATTTTGATGAGTAGGAAAGACATGTATATTATAACTACGTGTGCGGTCACTCGAGATTTACTGTAGAAAATATATCGTAATTTGTCTTGCTACAATGTAATGTCATCATAGACGGAGCTACAGTAAATATTATAGCAAGACAAATATCGTAATATTTTTATAGCATCGCTTTATTCATCTCTTTCTTACATCGTCAAAGTAAGTGAACAGATATAGCAAGACACATCATAGCTACTGTCGGTGGCCGTTTGCTATAAAATAATATAGCTCAATATTTTAATGTACATTGATATCTCCGTCTGTAACGACCTTTATCTGTGACATGAGTAATGTTGCGATATAACGTGTTATGCTCAAATGATATTAATCTAGTTTTCGTAATTTCGGGTTACAGTAATTTAATATAGATTTATATGTACAGTTGTGACATATATTACTGGTGATAATTCTACAGGCTACTTTAACTATTATTGCACATTAAAATTACAAATGGCTTTCATTTCTTTTGTCAAAATGTATTAGGCAATAAATTTCTAAGTGTTGGACGATGCCAACGAAGTCAGAAGAATCAATTAAGATTGTTGCAACAGATAAAGCACTCCGTTTGAGCTCGAATTTTATTTTATTTTTGAGAATTATTAAAGGCCATAGACGCACATTAAAGCAATCTGGTGCCTAAGTTCTATCAGTTAATATAATTATATAGCCATGCCATGACCCTTATGGGGTAGGCAAATAGTATCGACTGCCAAATGTCCTGACGTGTTTTTTTTACATTTGTTACATTGTTATTAAGCCATCACGCGAGGCCTCTTACAGGGTAGGGTGAGAGCACCGAATGCATAATATCTCCATCATTATAGATTCATTGCTCTCTTTATGCTCGCATGCGGGTTTCGGAGACTTCTGCCTCCCTCATTTGTATTCAAACAAGTTCTTCATTTACATGCTCCGTATTCCACAGATACCAAAAAACCGAATCTGTGATAAAGTCCACTGCGGAGAAAACGACGTCGATCCTGGGCGGCATCACGGCCGGCGTGTCGCACAAGCTGGGCCAGATGCGCAACTCCGAGTCATTCCGCTCCATTGAGGAACGAGTCGGCACCGCTTATGAAAACGTTAAGGTATGTTAATAAAGTTCAAATGTCCTCCAATCTGAACTTAGCCAGCGTGGTATGACGTAGAACTTGCAATTTGAGTTTTAATAAAAAAATATTGCGGAATCCGAACCAAGATAAGTTAACAATACATGCGCTGTTAGCGCCGTGCTACGTATAAAAAGTATCAATTGATGGTAAGGCTTTTATTTTTATGTACACGTTATTATATACACACGTGGAAGTTTCTGACTTCACGCAATAAACTTATGTAATATATGGAATGCTAATAATAATAAATATTGACATTCGATCGATCTCTTGATCTTTCTCATTCTTAGAAAAAACTTGTATTTAACAGTTAAATGTTAAATGATGAAAGGGTTGATGATGATGACGGGCGAGTGCGTTTCTATGTCGATAAACTACCGATTTTATTTTACCCTGCACGTTTGAATTTGAAAATGTTATATGATAGTACATGATCTGCGATGACACTCCAGGGCAAGGTGGCATCGAGGTCCAACTCCACTCAGAGCTTCGACGAGGCGCTGCGCGACGCGAGCCGCACGGCCAGCGGGGCGCCCAGCGGAGCACCCAGCGGGGCCGCCTCGCCCACCATCCCCGAGGACAAGCCGCTGCCCTAGAGCCGCGACACCATCACGTTCACCACTCACCCGATGGACACCACCACTCGTTTATCGCCTGCTGCAGCCTTCAGGCATTCCCAAAGCGACCTCTACCGGAGATATGCATGTACTTGCCATTATGAGGCACCTTTTGGATTTCCCAAAAACACCATCTCTAAGTAACATCGTCTAGCAGTGAAACAAAATTTGAAAAATATTTATAGCATTTTTGAATTGTAATCTGCAATTTATTTCCACCTAACGTCACTGGTTCATTACCAGTCATCATTCAAGTGAATAGGCTCCCCTGGAAATTGATAAAATGATTTTCAATTAAAAATATAAGCATTTTTAAAGTATTTAATGACTGCATTTTATGTATTTGATGTATGTTTTCTGAAAAGTTTTCATTTAAGGCAGACCCATTTGTGAATATGCATTTTGTTCAATTATTTTTCATTCATAGAAAAAAAAACGTTAAATGATTTTATAACAAACCCTTTGAAGGGTGTGTACTATAATTAGCGATAAAAAATAGGAAATTATTTGTCTTTTGAGTAAAATTGCTTTTTAAGGTTTCCACATATACATTAAGTTTTGCTGAGAAAACAGTTCAAAAGCTTAATTCCACCGCTTTGCTAATACAAAAGAGGGAATAATTTACACTACTCCATTGATCAAAATGCTTCAACAGTCATGCTCATAATAATGTTAGTAAAAGAATTGGAATCTGAAACCTCTAATTTCAAAATGCGCAGGCGCAAGTCGCCATGCTACAAAGAGTAAATGCTTTTACGCATCTTCACAATTATCACATTGCACTTTATATACCTCACAATAATTAATTTTAATAAAAGATTATTGTTTTCGAGTGGTATATATCAGCGTGCGCTGTCCCACTTATGGTACTTAATACTTTCCTTTGTGACCCTTAAGTTTGAATATGTGAGGCCTTGCGATCAAACACCGAATTGAGTTTGTGCGGTGACCGTGGTGTCTCAACTATTTAGTGATGTAAGAGACTGCTCGGTTAAAGCTTAGTATGCAATATTATATTGGAATGTATTCACTGTTCTATCGTATCCACTGTCTTATTGTAGCATTCCATAACAATATTTATTAAAATTGTTGACTATATGTAAGGTTCACCCGAGGAGCTTGGATATGAGAAAGTTTGGTGTGTTTATATATACATATATATATAAAAGAATAATGAATTCCACGTTACGTATTATTAGCCTGTTGAGGAACAGGTTTTTACAAATTATATACATGTTGATATCACAAGTTGTAAATTCATATAACATGTAGTTTATGTTGACATGTATAGTGTGAGACATATGTAATAGCTTACCCGATGCATGTTGTCCAATTCAGAAGTATAAAACGATATTTTTATAAGATGCTTAGCTTTCCTTTACTTATAAAAATATTTCCACTATTTACATTACCTTTTTCAAAAATGGTAAATAAAATTTATGTACTAAATTTCTATGGTTTTATTTTACTTTTCTTTTTTAACAGACCTGTGTTATTTAACCATTGTCTACCAATTGTATAAAAACTAAGTAATAAACATAAAAACATACAAAACAATTGTTTTCAATGTATTGTTATTTTACAAATGTGTCAATGATTTTCATAACCAGTTACAGGTCAAGATAAGGCGGCATGAGAAAGCTGGGAGTAGAGGTGTCTCCGGAACAGATAAATAATTAGAGTCATTTTTAAATAAACAGATTGTATTAAGACCAATACAGTTTTTTTAAGTATTGAAGAAGAGTTATCATAGCTAATTGTTTCTGTTGAATAAATTACAAGTGTGTATATAATACATAGACACTCCGCATATTTTGTTTCACACGGATGATTTTTATTTTTGGTCGATTTTTTATTTTCATGCTGGTAACATCGTTTGAAAACAAAATACGATTAAATTTTGAGATCGTATTTTAATGTTAGTTAAACTAACGAAAACTATAAAAAATTTAATTCGGTATAATCAACAGGCTTTTTTGATATAGCAACAGTTTTATTAAAGATATTTTCATTCATGTAAGACGATTTTCTCTTCAAGTATATAAAATTGTCATTGGACATATGATTATGATAAATTTTAAAATCATTTAATTTTTTTACTTTAAGACCTACGTACACAAATACAAAATATGTGCGTCTATTGCATGTCATTAAAATATTTAAAAAATATATGTATTTGCCAATAAATAAAAACCATCCAATGCGTGAGGTACATCTTGTGGGAACGTTACAAAACATCGAGAGAGACATCTTACATACATGACATTATTAATACAATAAATTTGAACAACAAGCCTCCAAAATGCTATTCTTTAAGTAATTAATTTTAGGACACGATGGATCAAATTTTAAGTAAGGTTATGTAAATTATACTACTAATTCAATTCTTTTATTAAACCAACTAAAAATGTACAAGTATACGTTTAAATCGTTTGGGTATATCTTTTTTTACTCTCTTGATGTTATACACCTATCATCGGTGCTACATATGTAGTATTTATTGTCGAACCACAAGGTTGTACTCGAAATAATCGAGGAAATGATAATGTAGGCTAAAAATTGTAAAATTTGTGGTAAAAACGCCCAGTTCTAGCAAAGCACAGCAGTGACTACTCCATATATTATGAAATATAAGAAATTATTATTTTAATATGTAAATACCAACCGGAAACTCGTATCGTGTTTAGGGCGCTCGTAATAAAAGTAATTAATGGTACCAAGGTAATTATATGGTGTTGCCATATGCATAAGTATTAAAGTCCCTTAAATTACGATTTAAAAAAAATAAATACTACCTTCAGTAAAATATAATTAAATTTATCCAATCATATAATTCCCTTTAATATTATTATTGTAAAAAATATTAAGACTTGTAAAATTAAACAAGCAATTGTTATATCGAGCAGAGAAAAAACATTTTACACCTAAACGATTTAAACCAATTATAGATATAAGAACGCTGCGCATATTATATATACATATATAAACACAATTAATTTTTACTGATTGATTGCCGGTCTCAAACTTCACTGGTTCAAGCAAACGAACGAGGCTATAGATCATTCTTCGAGAGGATTACACAGCGTCGGATATTGTTACATACATGCATCAATAATTATTATAACATTATTGTTCCGATTACGTTCTACGGTTGTATTGACTTGAGTTAAAATTCACATATTTTTGTATCAAATTGCAACACTGAGAGTTTCAAAATGTGATCCAATGTAATTGGTTTTAGCAAATGACGCACTAGTAAGATGTTCAGTAAGAACTGTCCAAGTAAATACACGAGAACAAAATACAGCTATTATGTAACCGGCAACAAAGTTACATAGTTCCATGATGATGATTTTGCGTTATTTTAACTTTATATATATATAAAAATTAATTTACTAGGCAGTTCGTAATATGAAGTAAATCATTCCAGTTGTCAGGTTGGCAAATAAAACTGACCTATTTCGAATTACATTTAAAAGCCAAACCCATTAATATTGTAAGATGAAATTAATTTATGATTGAAAAGTAATAAAGCAGCTTGTGAATATAATAAAAATATAATTGTAATAACCCAAAGTTATTAAATAAAACTTTTATTAAATAAAATATTACAGCCAAAACGCAAATTGAGCGCTTATAACATCATCCGTCAAGTTCCATTGTTACCCTGCACGAAGAAATTTGGAAACTATTTTACGATCTACAATAAATCCTCAAAACTACACAATTAAAGCGGTTTGCGTGTGCAACGAAGCAGAATCATTATTATTAAATTATTTCCATGCGGTGCGATCGGTGTAACATACATACAAACATGGTCCAACGTCCATCATCAATATATTATCATCATACACAAATTCATTTTATGATTAAAACAGCGAGCGTCCGACCGCGGCGCTATAGTACATACATATTTATTTTAATACATCAGAATAACCGATTACACGCACAATAACGCCAAACAGCAATTACACGTTTTGGTCAGGCTTCCTCCTATGGAGCGATGATATTTCATATCAAAACATTAAATTATAAAATACATATGTGTGAATAAAAAAAATATCAACTTAAAAACTAAGAGGCGGCAAAGAAAATTACTTTTGGCCTGAAGTGGGGATGCTAGTAAAGTAAAATTAAAATATTGCATGCCGTTCTATACATCTACATTTTAACTATGTAACTTATCAATATTAATAGAGACTAATAATTACTACGAATAATCCTCGGTTCGTTTCGCATACACTAATTCTAATACAACGGTAAAGCGCCAATGTTGGTATGTTTTTTTTTAAATTTATGTTTAAATACACGTGTAGAAGGCTACACGAATACAAATGCGTATTATAAATAATTATATTTAAAGTTATTTTTTTATATTATCTATTTATTGATCATATAGCAATCATTATGCCTTTTGACTATGGAAGGCTGTAAAGTGAGATTTTGATATTCTATGTTACACATACATATATTCCCTATATCAAACAAGAATCGATCCTATTTTGATTCAAAATAATTACAATGGATTACTACCCCGAAACAAATGTACGCGTCTAACGACGACTAATTTTGATTAAAAAAAAAAACTTTTACGACTTGAACTCTTGCAAAATGCGCAATCATAATTTAGAAATAAATAAATTAGTATCCCATTATTTGCACCGCTTAAATATTTTAAAGTTGAGTTATAACAGTGTTTTCTCGAGTTATCTAAAATATATTGTATATAAAAATATTAACGATCGATTTTTATTAGCATTTTTTAAGGCGCTTAATTTTTTACGTGAACTCACTAGTGTGAATATTTCTAACGTGTCATTGTCGTACGGGTAATAATACATTACATCGATATTACTCAGAATTTAAGAACGGACTGATTTTTTTTTACCTTTTAAATATACTTAAAGTTATCGTTAACCACATCCCTTGTTTAGATTCTTACAACTATTAAAATAACTTATTACAATTACGCCCTACGTCTACTTTTATACTAATACACTCAAGAAACGGGCCCGTGCTGTGGTCACAATACATCTCGTACGATACAAGTAGGATAGGCGTTAAGTAACAAAAGTTAGCACGTTCTTATACAAATCTGAAACAGCAACCGAAAATGACTTGTGCCGTGGAAATCGTGTACAAAAGTCGTCGCCCATATTATTCGACAGAGCTGTTACGCGTGGCACCTTGCCGCTTCACCAGTCTCCGACAAGATACCAATCAGAGATTTCGATTCAATTGTATATCGAGTCCAGATTTGGATTTCGCTCGCCGCTTGGAGTCTCGTTCGCCTTTAACTATTATTTTCTTCACTTACAAAAAAATCTAATGATTTTGACAAAATGTGTTTTTTGGTTCCTACCCTGAAGTTGTCTAGTGGCAGCATTCGTTCAAGATGTCAAGTTAATAATAAGCGACGACTTCCCCCGGAACGGGTCTGTATCACCATTTCTCAACAATATTTACACATACATTCATATATCTCTATTACATTTAACGTTAAATGTAACGACCAAGTTATAACTCAACACGACGAACCCGTTGATGTCACGTGGCACTGCTACTTCCCTTGAATCAATGGTATGTTTAAGCGGTGAGACCTCTCTTTGATACACCAACCTACCAAAACACGGCGAAACGTAATATTACAAATTTTTTGTTTTTTTTTGTTATAAAAAACTAATTCTGAACTACCGGCGTGTTTCCTTGCGACGATGAGAATCAAAACGTTGTGGTCCATACTTGCAGAAACACTAACTACATTTCTTATTCTAGAAAAAAATGACACCAACGCGGCTTACACTTACGACACATCGAGAGTAAATTATAAACTCGCAATTACCATCTAAAAATTTTGTAGATTGTTAAAGTAATGTTATAAGTTAGTACATATTATTATGGTATTTGGCCTTCGTACACTACCAATGAAATAGGTTAACTTATAATAAATCGTCATGTCGTTAAAATTATATTACCCATATAAGAATAGTCATAGACAAAATATCCTCTTACTAATCGATCAATTTTATCATTGATAATTATTAAAAAAATTGATCGAGTTGTCTATGTGTATTATCATAAAAATGTATAAAAATGTTTTAACGATCTCTTCTAATACGAAATAAAGAAGAAAATAAAAGATTTATAAATTGCGCCTTGGATTCCGTGTAGCTGCTAAAAAAAGCTACAGCTAATTAATATTACTACGACGTTCCTTTCATAGCGAATCCTATTCAATTGCAATTACCACAATAAATAAATATATTTCGAGCAGAAACCCATAATTTTTTTTATTTTGTAAGCACAAATTCAACAATAAAAAACTCGTCGTATCAAACGCGGTAAAAATCAACCTTTTTTATACAGATTATTTATTGTGGTGATGGAAATTGAAAGGAATCGAGCTGTCCGCAAAACTTATAATAAACCTCTACGAGTCAAAGAAATTGCAAAATAATTAACAAATAAAGACTAATGACTTAAGGACAGATAAAATTTAAAATTGTCATACTGTATCATGATATGCACTTCGAGTCATTACATGTGAGCAGCTTAAGTTAGACTGATTAAACAGATGGGAGTGAATCACGTAATATATAAGTATGTATATCCATCCGATTCGATATATTTTAAAAACCATACGCAAAGGATTTCGAACTTTTTAATTAGAATTATCGAAGGGGGCCAATGTGTACACCATTAATTTCTCAATATCACATCATAAGTAAATCGACCGTAGATCATATTCTATTCCCAATATTACTAGTAAATTGAGTATGGTTTATACTCTGTTTCTAAATTTACAAATAAATCTATTATAGATCATTTCTTTATCCCAATAGACCAAATGTTATAAATAAATGAATTACTTCACTTTCACTTCCTGTTCCTGATGTCACGAGTAACTTAAGTACAGTTCATATTCCTTTCCCAATTTAACAACTAAATTAAGTAAGGTTCACATCTTGTTCCCAATAATCCCAATGTCTGAAATAAATCAATTATGGTTCATATCCTGTTCCCAATGTCACAAGTGATCCAGGCATTATTCAAACCAATTAATTGATAGTAACTAATAGAATATTTTATATGTATGGAACTATTTTTATAAACCATCTGTTAAAAATAGGTATAATAGTTTTTTCCAAACAATTCTGTCTCAGGCTCAAGTCCTAGAGCACATGTGAAGATCTGGTTAAGCAACAAACACACTAAGATAACTTAATAGATGATAGATAATTATGTTTCAGGTTACATGTGGTAAAGGTCAATTATCCATTCACATGTTTTGAAATTCTAACTTGAAATGTTAAGTTACTCAAATAAGGTTAAGTTTATTGAGCCTTACATTCTTTTCTCAAAGTCTTAAGCCGCGTAATAAGAGTTCAATCTATTAAAACAGTATAATGTTTATAATTAAAAATCATAAATAATATTCTTAATAATTGTTTCCAAAGCATTTGTAGTAGGATGCAACAAAGGATACCTATTGTTTAAAATAGGGATACACAAAATCGTGATGAAAATACCACTATATTCCAATTCGATCAATAGTTTTAAATCTGATATAATTGTTCTCACACATCCAATTTACTGTTCTATCAGAATAAGAATTTATAAGGCATATAATATATTTAAGCATATATGTCTCTTTGTAAGATTCATACCCATTCCGCGACCCCCACATTATTTATCAATGGAAGACACATTGGAAATCAGTAAAAATTCGAAATCTTTTGAATATAATTTAGTATCCATAATAATTCTAACGAAGTTTTATGTATTTCGCTTTTTTGTTCTTAAAAAATCACGTTCATTTTCGACCTGTTATCCCATAGTTTGGATAAAATAATGTAAGTTTTTATATTCATTATTATCCTAAACGAAGCATACAGATAATTCAATTATTCATTTCAGTTAGATGTATATTGATTGTACAAAAAAAATATCACAAAGTATTCAATTATAATATGTAAAGAATTACCATTCCAGTTCCATTTACCAAAAAAGAGACAATCGAACACAAACAGAAGAACCTCAATATTTACTGAATGTTTACTGTTAAGATTTTGCGGTTAAGTGGGGTTACTGTTAGGTGAAACATTTTTGCAATATTCTAGAACATGGGACAGTAAGTTACACAAATAGGATACATTATCGAATTAGAATTTACGTGTGCGTGGCGTGACAAACTAAATTATTTAGGAGCTAAGATCATGTTGATATTGTGCAATTGTTTCATTAGGCATTTTGATAGCAAATCTTAAATAATTAAAGATGTCCAATAACTTCAGATGTTGAGTAACTTAAGATGTTGAGTAAGACGAGATTTTGAATAATTTGAATTGAGGTGTCGATTAATTTAAAGCAAGTACATAATTCATGTAATATCTTTTTTTTGGTAAATGAAATGTATAATTTAATAATTTTCCAGATTCGCCGTCGCGTCGTCGATTAGCTATTGTCTCGATCCGTACACGGTACGAGCGACACGTGATCTCTTCGCGAACAGAGAAACATTATGAAATGCATAATAACATGTAAAACGTCAGTCAGCTGTCACACAAAGCGGCTTCGTCAAAATGTAACCATATAAAACACTAATCGCTATAAAATAAGTCGCTCCTTGGATTTGGGCCTACGGTGATTCACAACTAGGAAAGCTCCCGTCCGGATTCGATCGGAGGCGGACGTCCCGGGATCGCGGGATACCGAAACCAAAATATAGAAATAGTTACACAAACTATATTTAAAAATACTTAATTCACTTATAGCCCCGAGGTCGAGAGGGAGCCTCGAATTATAAAAAAAAATATTCTCCTTACAAAATATAGACGGTAGAGTATGGCGCGTAGGGCAAAACTAGGAGCGCGCGTGAGGCTACGCAAAGTACATGACCTTCTTGGTGACGGCGTGCACGGTGATGGCGCGCGCCATGGCGCCCGGCGTGCGGTCCTCGCTGCACGCCGACTGGTGGCTGCCCTCGCCCGAGTCGTGCTCCTTCTCCACCAGGTGGTAGCGCGCGCGGAACGCCACCAGGTGCGCGTAGTACGCGGGCGCCGGGATCGACACCGACCGCGTGCAGCGCACGTACGTGTGGCACAGCTGGTACGTCAGGCACTGCAGCTCGTCCGACCCGAAGTGGTTGTCGTCCCACAGCACGTGGTAGTGCGACGGCCGCGACGTGCCCTGCCACCACACCCCTCATTAAACCTCTCCGCACCACACCGCTCATATCGCTTCCAAATTATGTGTCTCTAGCAGCTAAAGGAAAATATTGCGCAGTGTTCAAATGCATAATAACGTAACAAGCTACCTAAAAATAAATGCATCTTTGTAATAAAGTGGATTCGGAAGGCCCAGGATCGGAAGTAGTGGCGCCGATTAAGTTAGGCCTATGTCCAGAAGTAGACATCTAGAGGTTGACGATGATTATGATGATGTAATAAAATTGTGCAATATTGCAAATTGGCCCTTCATTGATTATCATTTTATTTATTGGAATTTCAATAAATATTCATTCTAAACAAGAGAATCGATAGGAATACATACATTGTTCGTGAACAATTAAATACCAATAAAGAAATCTCTTAGGATAATCAACAAAAATTAACCTAGATTTTTGAATCGATTTCATATATCGATTTGGGCTAGGCGCTTGTGCTGTATACTACAAGTCACCATTTTGTTTTGTTCATTTGAGTTTTAACGTTTGTTGAAATTGTTGAATGTACTCTGGTCGTTTTTAAAAGCGTTATTGTTCTTTTTTTAGTTTGCCTCTGATGTGTTTTAAATGTTAATATTATATTGATTTCTCCTTAACACGTTTTCAATAATTAGACTGTCTAGAGAAACTTTAACTGCACTTAAAAAGTCAATTTGGCAATGACATTTCATTGTTTTTTTTTAACCTTAAAATGGCCTTCGGAGTAATTAATTCCGTTCCGTTTTTTTAAATCACACAATTATATA
>DWEC01001894.1:0-12496 GCA_018245735.1 Microceris miodesmiata | reverse complement strand
ATCCTTACAGAGATACCCCAAAGATCCACAGTATTCTTAAGTTCTAGTTTCTTAAATACTGTAACAATATCCTTTGCGGCAATGGGTCGAAATCTAAAATTGTCTTTGCATTCGCTTACATGTTCTTTGAGCAACGATTCAGCGACATCGGGGGAGGAGCTAAGCGATTTCGTTGTCGAAACTGGTATGTCACTAAAATGTTTCTCAAAAGCCGCTGCTATGTGTTGTTCTGACTCAAGTTCTGAGTAGACGAGAATGATAGGAAATTAGCTCACACTCCCAACTCTCTTTATTTCTTTTGTTTCTCTCTCATTCTCATACGTTACGTAGAGAGATTTCTATCATCTTATTTCTCTACCTCATTATTGTGTAGAAAAATCGATGTATGATAATTTGTATCAAAATACTTTTAACGTTCATTAAATGTATACATTTAGAATGCGATATCTTGTAACTATTAATTTAAAAACGTAACGTCACGCCCGTAATCTCTGGAGGGGTAGGCAGAGTGTAGTACACTCCCACGTTCGACGCATTACTTTTACGTACCATTATGGAATAAGGAATGAGCCTATTGCCTAGAAAATTTGGATAGAAAATCCCATAGTACCTACCCAACCCGAGTATCGAACCCAAAACCTCTCAATCAGCTATCGTGCTTGCAACCACTCGACAAACAAGGCAATCATACGAGACAGAACATAGCTGTATACATACATATACAGTATATATATGTATGAACGGAACACATTCGTTTCGATATCAAAAACATTGTTTCTTAATAAGAGAAGCAGATGTATAGCGCGATACAAAGTTATAAATTACACCCCGAATCTGTACCTAATAGAAGAAAGTATAAATAAGAGTAAGTCCCGACTAGGGGAAGTTTCAATATTATTCTCGTCGAACAACTAAATAAATTTATGTGACTTTACTTATTTGTTTCAACATAAGGGAACAAAAGTAAGCCTAAAATATTATTACGGCAAAATCAGATCAGCTGCTGAGATTATTGCTGTGTTTCGGTATACATTTTCTGTGCCCTGTGTTATTTACATGACTGCTTAGTAGGGCCAATAGGGTTTGTGAATGTTTATACAGAGTTTTATCAGCCTTTTAGAATAAAAATGAAACATAAGTGAAAATCCATGAACAATGACGTAACCTTTCTAATATGTGTATCGTACTCGTATATGAATAAATTAAATTCAGTCTGAATGCTGAACGATAAGTCCTGGGTTCGAGCCCCAGGTCGGCTACTATTTTGTGTTTCTAATTTTAAATCCCTTGTCCAATTCCAGACACCGGCACTCTGCCGGAGTCTGGAATTGTGCCCGGGGTATGGCAATAGGCTCACATCCTATTACATTATGGAACTGAAATGTACATGATAAAACGTGTGAATATACGAGTAATGTTCTTTTCTGCCTGCTACCGCGAAAAGATACAAGCATAATATTACTTTTAAACTTATGAGATGCGCGTCCACCAAAGTGAATGGGAAAATATAATAATAATAATTTCTGTGTACATATATATATTACTAGTGTATATATATATACATATATATACATGTGCGTGCGTGAGTGAGTATCTAAATGTATGTATGTACTCATATATTTATATATAGCGCCAGAAGCCAGCATATGTCCAGCAGTGGATGGAAGTAGGCTGATGATAATCATATACAAATACCCGATTTTTGCGTCTTTGTCAGCGGGGATTTTTTAAGTGTTGAGAAATGTTGAACTGCATACAACAGTGCGAAATCCATCAGACATTCTACATATAAGCGAACAGGCAGTAGGTAAGCCGGTCGGCATTTAGCAAAGTGCATTTGATTTGATCCAGTTACAGTTGGAAATTCAATTTAGCCGCGCATTCACGTTAGTTATTGTACCGGTCTAATAGTTTAACAAAATCTACCTTTGAATCGGAATCTACTCACTGCACATTTCTATATACATATACCAGTATACCCAAGCTCGTATGTATTTCTAACTGGAAACGGATTTAGAGGCTTTTCAGGAGAACAACATATGACTGAATATTTAGGCTTGTGACTTTGAGAAAGTATTCGTACTGTTAAATTTATCTATTGCAATAAGTCATTATCATCAACATAATTATCATCATCAACACCATCATCATACTCGTAATCATCATTTCCATCCGCTTGTTACAATTCTATACTAGACATAGACTCCCACATGGGATAGTAATTATGAGTTTTCCTAAGGGGTTTTCTCCCGAAAAAATAATGATAACAAAAAATGTGTCAGGCTAACTCCAACCCATTACAAAATCCTTAACTGGAGAAAGCTGGCTAGTCAGCTTAACTGGAATATTGTGACACAGATGTAGCTAGGTAAGTAGTCCCTCATAAATTTTGTCTGTTTACGTAACAAAAGGGAGGACTGAGACTGGACTGGACTCGTCCATTTGAAAAATATCACAATTTAAAAATTTTCAAGGATTCTACTAAAGCCTGTTTAGAGATATATCTGTATCAACCACCTGTCATGGCCTACTTTCGAATACGCCCAAGGGTTTGGTTTTTACTCTATGTTGACTTTGGAGAAAAAATATTTCGCGATATCAAGTCGGAAATAGAAGTAGAATGCCTAGAAAACTCTGTGATCAAAATATTAATTGAATTCAGTTGAAATTAAATTTTGTTGATCATCGTCATCATAAGCCTTTTTGTTATTCCTCTGTTGAACCTGTCCTTTTAGAATGAGAAGGACTAAGATCCTCGATCTTCAATCAAATATGTAGGTACTTTAAAAAGTAGAAAACTCGGACAATAAGCATAGCTTAAACCGTCACTTTTACAATATTCACATTACTTATATGCAACATTCTTCGAAGTATGCGAAATTAGCATACTCGCACGCAAACTAACAACGAAATAGTTTGCCTTATTACAAGTAAATTGGAAGGATTTTTCTGCATTTTATAGGCCTAGAAGCGATTAATGTGAATGTGTGTGTGTGTGTTTATATGTATGTGCGTGCGTTTATGTATATGTATGCATAACAATAGTAAATTAAACATAGCACACTATCAACAGTGTGTACGTGTATCGTAACTAGATGACATGGCGTTCGAGTGGCATATTAACCACAGTTGATTGAACTGCTAAATTGGACGTAGACCAAAATGTCACACGCGTCGCGATTATAATTCGTGGGGCCGAATTAAATCGAATTGAATGATACATTTATATACATAGTTATAAATGTACCGGATTAACTCACGCAATTTTTCGGGATAGCCCGACTAGTTTCGGACCTATAAGTGGTCCTTCATCATGAACTCCCGCCGATCGCAGCGAGGTCGCCGCCGCGATCATATACATATAACCATGTGTATAAACACTAACAAGACATTCAATAGTAAAATACAATGATATCAAAAGCAACCCAATATCATTTATGCTATACAAATGAATTGTCAATAACATTTTAGAGTTCCACTGTTGGGCCCAAGTGTAGTCGTCGAAGGGTTAAGACCATAATCTTACATGAGTTTAAAACTTCATCCGAAATACCAAAAGCCCTGGCATAACCAACGAGTTTAAATCGTTTCATTGATTATGACTTGCATTTGTACCGGTTTCCAACTTTCTTCTTGATCGCTCTTAAAACCATAAGAAATTATTATTGTGCAGTACAATATAAATGTGTATATTTAATTAAAAGAATAAGGTTGAAATCTATAAAGCGTGTTGCGATAGATCCTCATCATAGCGCTAACTCGCAGACTTGAAAGATATGTGAAGATGACTTTAATCCACTCCCTTGAACATGACGAATGTTACACGGAACATACGATTCTACTTGTTAATCAACAAAAACGTATAAACGACAGCTGGCACATAAAACACGTCATAAAATATGATTCATGCAACTCCATTACTTTGGTTACCTCCACGGTGTACATTTTACGACTCGTAAAATATACTTTTATTCTGCAACGGATAAGTAGTTAGACAGGTATGTGTTCGTGCTTTAACAATGAGATGTACGACTCCTTTCAAATATAACCGAATGAAAGAATAAAAAGAATCCATTGCTTATTGGTGACCCTGGCAAGACTATTAGATGATCTGGTATGTTAAATGGCCCGGACTACCAAGAAATTACATATTAGAGATTCAGTCAGACATTGCTGTCCCAGTTATTACAGATAAAAACGACAAAGTCAATTTAAAATTACAGATATTAACATAAATATATTCTTGTAACAATTAATTACTACGTGTAATTATAATAAAAAATAGGAAGACAGAACACTTTTGCCAGGCAACAATAAATTTATAATTTTAAAATACATACAACATATACTTGTATAACATACATACAACACCTATTTACTGCACGAGCTACTAAACACTAACAAATTATCCCTCTTCCCTAAAATTTCTTCTTCCTTAAAAAGTCCCCTTGCTTAAAAAATTAGACCACTGGAACGACCCAAAAGGCAACGTTATGAAAAGACGACACCTTAAGTGGCCCATTGGGGAATGCTAACAAAGGGTTGATGAAGTCAATTAGGCATCGGAATGAGCACATTTAGACACAGGGCGGGACTATTTGTCATTCATTTGGGAAACGAGGTGACATGGACATGGGCGCGGTCGGACCAATTTGGTGTTTCTATTACTGTACACTGCAAACGACCCGACAACCACAGCTTATATGATAGGAACCTTTATAAGAAAACTATTATATACACACTAATATTACTTAAACCCATTTCTGTTAATGGAAAATTATACATTCATAGATTTATACATGACCAATATATTTTAAAAGAACAATTGAAAATATATTGAAAAGCATATTTTCTTAAAAAGAAAATTGAATAAAGACAGTATTTCCTGTTTTCAAACGAAATGAAAGACTTTGGCGTCCATATTTTTAACGCGTCAGAAAAATGAATAAATGAACGAATGAATAATAAAGCACGACTGAGACTATTTCATACAATTTACAAAACCATTACTGACGTTGCCACGGTCTAATCAAATGTAAACAAAAAGAGGATTTGAAGAAAAATTGAATCGAATCCAATTTATGTGAACACAATAAAAACGCGCAAACAGGTCTTTTGTTTTATTATATTTGCTGTCATTTAATTTGTACATAATTTAAATTTTCCAATAAGCATTTTAAATCTTCAATCATTTCTTTCTAAATTCCTCTTTTTCTAAATGTTTGTATATTATTTGTCTGAATACATGTGTTGCTATCTCGAAAAAAAGTACTAACTGTATTTATCTGAAATCTTGCATAAACTTGTGGATTTTAGTATTAATTAATAAAATATACGAACATTTAGTTTTTTCAATCAATATCTCATCACTCCGTAATGAACCAGGCGTGATGATAATAAATATTTAATGAAACTTTTTTATTTAATTCTTCACTTTAAATTTTTTGGTTTTAAAAATGTAATGAAAAGAAAAAATAGTACTTACAGAACACAGAGAGAGTGGAAATATTACACGGACATATCAAATAATGTTTTCTCCTTATGTGATGAAAATTTACAAAATATCTAAACAATGTAAATATCCATGACCAGTTACATTAGGGGTTCAAGAAAAAGCTTGATAAATTTTGATCGTGACTGGAGTTCCTCGACCGTACCCTTTTTTATCCATAATTTATTTAAGTTTTGTATGTTTATACACCTGTCTCAAAAATTCTAATCCAAACGTGAACTGTGTTTGATAATAGCAAAATTATTTTCTTATTGTTGCCTAACGAACAAGGAACCGAAACAACATTCTAAATTTAAAATATGAAAATGGCGGGAATCTTAAATCCTAAGCGAGCGAAAGTGCATAAGACCAAATAGCACTTACATTTCATTAACACGTATTTATATTCAAATTTACTTTGCTCGGCTTCTGCGTCTGAACAGCGTTTAGCTTTTACCCCCGGTTCGGTGCTAAAAACTGAACAAAGAACGTTATTTTTGCTTCATTTCCATTTCACTCACCTGCGTAATAGCCAAAACAAACGATTCAAAAAAACGGTCACGTGCCAGATGGACCTTGGGAATTACAAGTTTTTCAATAATGAACATCATTTACTCCGGTACATTTATTATTAAACAGCGTCTATCTGAGTAGTATAAAATATCTTATTCAATTAACACAACCCTAGTAACTTCGGGGTAATTAGCTACCCCTGATCGCCGAGTTTTTAATCCCTTCGAGCGGTTTAGTGGGTTCAACATTAAATTTACTATTAATATTAGTTTGAAGATTAGTCCCTTCATAGAAACTCACCCTCCTATTAAACGTTTACACTGTATAACGTATACCCAAGCCATGGAGCTTGATATGTGAATTTTGGTCATCCTTGGCATTTGCGCCAATATATCTACGTATATCATTCAAACACCACCAGCAATATTATCATAAACTTACGTAGTAAATAACCATTCATTCATTATCATTCGTTCTTTCATATCTCTCTTTCCAAACTGTAAAGTTACTATAATGTACTCGTATGTAAAGAACTATTTAGAAAGTCTTAGGTATATTAATTGAAACAGCTTATAGCAACCGCGTTCTATACAACGTGACGTTGAGAATGGACGACATAAAAAATATAATAAGTTACTAAGGAATTCCTCGGCAATTTATGTATGTTTTCCTTATGTATGTAAAATTTCAATCCGTTAAAAAATGTGTGAAAATTATCCATAATATTGCCTACAAGGCGAGTTGCAGGCGTAACTGTCGATCGAGAATTCTTGGATTCGATTCCCGGTAATATTGGATCTTGATAGAAAAATCCCATAGTAAGATATTTCTGACTGGATTTCCTAGAAGATATTTCTAGTAATGAATGTGTCGGAGTCAGGAGCTGTGACCAGTGTATGGCAACAGTTTCACCACCTACTCCATAATGGGATGTAAACATAACTGTTGTGGAATGTGGAAGTGTACCACACTCCGCTGACTAACCCTTCTAGGGATATAGACATGCAATTTATAAGTACCTATAAGTGAGTTAATCTGAAGTGATGTAAATATGATATCGTTCATATCACAATAAGTGATATAAAAAACGTTTATAAATTAAATGAGTTGTAATGAAACCAGGCAAAAGGTGAAACAAATTGTGTACACCGAATAAAGCCATTAAACACGCATGTAATGAAACTCAGTGGAACGACACTAATAAGCGGGCGAAGCGGGAATCAGTTAGCAATTTGTCATGCGGGGTATTCGCGGCCCAATAGCAATCGCGTCCAGCGCGGATAAACATGCTGACAGTTGAACCGCAACTGCGTAACGGCGACAACAAACGATACATATTAAACTGCTAATTACATACGCACTCAAGGACATTATTTATATTTACAGAACTGAAAGAACCTGGAATTGTAATGTGACAATAATCAATAAAATGTGGAATGAACATTCTTTCCAGATATTCGCAAAGTGCTGTGGGTCATCAAGAAAGGTGTGAAAATCTTTTAATTCCCGCATTGGTGGAGATAGAAAGAGAGAAAGGAGAGAATATAGACGCATTATTGACTGGAGCTGCACATGCTTATAGGTGGTACGGTAACCACTCATAATCAAGTAGACTAAAGGCTGTAATTTATAAAAAATTAAACCGGAACTAGACAAATTACTCACTAAGAACATTTGTCACCCATTTACACAACTCTACATTAGTGCCTCTCACGGGCGCCTCGCTTTTATCACTCACTTGCGTAATCTTTATGTATAATCTTTTAATTTATACACGAATTTTACATTTCAATTGATTTTTAATAACCTGTCATCACTTAAAAAGAAAATTCTTGATTTAACGTCTTTAAATAGACCTAAGGGTCGAATGTGGTTTTAAAGTTTATTATTTAACATATAGAAAGTTAATATGCTCAAATGGCATTTGCTGGAGCGGTGAAAGAATATATCGTAAATAAACCTGGACACCTAAAACTTCTCCACAATGTTCCCTGAAGCTTGTGACGTCTGTCTACAATTAGTCACCGTGAATGACTATAATCTTAAACCTTCTCATGCTATAAGACAATAATAGTGTTAATGACGCATGTTCAAGAAACCTTTAAGATGCCTTAAAAACTTCTACATCTGAATTAGCTGGAGAATAATCGTTTTTATAAACTTAGCCTCATCGCATTCCGCAACGCAATATTCCGTGGGCGTGTGACGCGGTCAAGCCAACGTTAGTAGAGTCTATAGTAGCTGTTTTACGAAACATTTTTATTAGCGAGATACCATGACATATGTACAAATAACTGTATTGAGCTCATCGCCTTTTATATCTCGGAACATTTGTTAAAACTTTAATATATATTTATGTTATTCATGTTATATATGAACTAGAGTGTTGTGTTCAAGGCCAGTGACTTTGACTGCTGAGCCAGTGTATAATTGGTTTCCATGAGCTTGAATTTTTGTACTGTATTTTGGATGTAAAATTATATATACAACAACAACAACTTGAAAATATCGAGTGGTCAACCCTCGAATAACGTTACCTTAGGCGTTAAAGAAAAATACGAATGAGACGGTTCTTTTGAAAGTTCTAGAATTGTTTACTATAAACTGCTCACATAATATAATTATAACGGCACACTATTAGCAATACTACAGTTAATTATTAACATCATCATCGCATCAGCCTTTACCGTTCCACTACTGGACATAGGCCTTTCCCGAGATGTGCCCCAACACCCTACCCTCCGCAGATCTCATCCAGCCGCTACCACCTGCCTTTTTAAGGTCGTCGGTTCAACGGGTCGGAGTGCGACCCACAGTACACAGTACAGTACAATTTAATAATTATTATCATTAACATAATAATTAATAAATTGATGTTCATATTACAACAGACGTTATTGAATAAATGTCACTATCGCTTACATGGCAACACAGTAATGTAGAGGGCAGTACCATCGCCTTTCTCAAGGCCTTGCATAAAAAATAGAACAAGAAATTAACACACATTTAACAGTTATTACAGATATGTATGTACGTCAAGGTTAAGTATATGTTTAGTACTGACAATAACAATAGTCCTAACCATTATAAAGGTATTACGCATCGTACGCCATTGTTGGGAATCTTACATATGTGAATATTCAACGTTGGGCAATCCACTGCAACGCCACGTACTAATGGCTCGCTCTGTATATGCAATAGATTAATGCACTTTTAAAGGCTTGGGCACTGCAACAAATCAGTCAAGCATACTGTATGTATTGTTTTTAAATTATTTCCTATAAATAATTTATTTTATACTTTTCTATAGTTGCTGTCGAGCAGACGACAAGTGTATTAAAACTTTTCTTCATTGACTTCACTTGAATTAAATTTCTTTAGTTCTCAGCTACAACCAATCTAAAATAACAGTCTTTCCTCAAATTTTCATTAAAACTTCATAGGAATGTCAAAGTATCGTATCTGGTATAAAAGGATCGAGATATTTAACACTTAGTGTTGTCTGTTATTCCCGTAAAGAATCTGGCGTAATGTTATAATAATATAATATATCACCAAGTACATATAATGAAAGTTTCGTAAACCGTATAATACTATTGAGTAAGAATGTATCTCATTAAATAAAGTTATAAAATCCAACTTTTGCTCCAATCGCCGAGTATGGACGGTTCTGGCATCTGATTTGTGCGTTCACGTATCTACTTACACTCAACAGGTGATGGATGTATGGTCCCGACGTTTAAAAATAGCGTTTTGTTTTCTCTAAAATGTCAATCAAGCGACCTTTTCTTATTTAACCATTTTGTATACAGTGAACGGAACAAAAATGCGTCCAACAGAAATTATGAACAACAACTCATATACTTCAATTTAAATTAACAACAACAAAAAGCTTTGAGAATCGCGTTGTTTAGATTTAAACGTCAAATTCAGAAGCCTGTTCATATTCAGATTTGATATTTATTTATTCATTTCTTATATTTATTTACTTAGCCTTAACACGTAAAATTAATGAGCAGCCTTAATGCATGTAAAAATTATGTATCAAAATCCTTAGTAAGTTAATTTTAAATATATACGACAACGTATAACGAGAACGAAAACATCACCAGAAAAATTAATAAGGCCAAAAGTTCTTCATAAGCTTCTCAATAATGAGTCAAGTCTAAGAACCTGCACTTTAAATATAGATATACCTACATAGATTACTGTCATCTGCGGAACTCTTACCAGCTGTAGGTACACCTGGATCTGCTGTAGGCAATCCTGTACAAATACAGAACGTCCCATTGGCCCGTAATGTTTATGTTTATGTTAATGTATACGCTTGCCACGATGCTATGTAACCGAGACTGAGAGTATGACCCCATAGACGTATTAATCGCATATATTACTATTTTTCTACCTAACATGTTGAAGGACTGTTCGCTATCCTAAAGGAATTACGAGATTCCTGGTTAATTTTCAGTTGACTATTTAAATATAAACCGAACTTGTGAACTTAATTTAAATTCGAAAGTATATCAGGTTACGACCATATATAAAAGCTTTATAAATATCAAGGAAAAGGAAAATATATAAAAATAAGATAGAAATATTTGGCGCTCGATGCTATCTGCCTACCCCGTAAGGGACCAGGCTTATACATAAGTATATATAAGTATGTATGCAGTTCATATTCTGTTGTCATAAGCTTATAACTAAGACCGGCCTCTATTAAATGCGATGCGTAAAGTCAAAGGGCAAGTGAGAGGCGCTCTAGATATCTGAAATCACCTCGAGCTACCTTAGGGAGCCCACATATGGCTCTAGTTCGTCTGCCTGACTCATCTCTCCTTGCGTGTAACTCGGTCAACACCAGATTTGGTCATTTCGAAGGAAATAATGCCCTTTTTAAACGATTTTAATGAATCACATACATATGCAACGTAATGGGTGGCAGAATACATCATACGTTTAAAAAAATATTAGGTTATATTGAGATTTTAATGTCGGTGAATGTACGGTGTAAGGTCCTGATGGATATGGACAGACAAACTAGTTGCCTGATGAAATATCGTATATAAGTATGTATTAATAAACTTCCTCTCACGTTTATTGTGTATGTACGGTCTTAGGACTTAAATTAATGGTTCGACTGTATTTATGACGAACAAATTGAAAGTATATAGGAATATTTGTGTAATAATTGGAAAGGCTTTAAGGTAGGTACCATAAAATAAACATTTACACTCGGCATCTTAATAAAAAGGCATTAACTAGTTGAATCAAAGCGTTTTGATCATATTATTGGCTGTATGAAGTTAATCCGTTTGACATCACATGAAAAAAACATGCAAATATATGCACAATACATTAGATTTATACCTTTCTACTAAAATAACATTTTATATTTATTTATTTGTAAAATGCAGCATTCAGTTTTTTAATATTTTTTTATTAATTCTACAAATTTTGTTTTATAAATTCTTTGTTAAATTTGTTCAATTTTATAAATACAACCGATCGAATTTCAACAAGAAACGATCCCAGTAATAAATTTATTCGCATCAAATTATCCGAGATCATTAATATATAATTAATGGCACCACTAATTAATACTGCTAATGTTTCACACCTCTGTATCAGTTACATCTTGATAATGTATCTCGCTGATTAATTAATTATGTGTGTATTCTGTTATAATTAACGTGTACAAAGTCTTCCTTGTGCTACACGATGATTAGATATCTATTGAAAGGTAAAATTACGGATATGTGTGTATCAATAATACATGGAAATGATAATACCCTAATTATAAGCAAAATTAACTTATCTTCCACATAAAAGATATATTTAGATCCTGTTATGCCCTAATATTTAGGATCCGTTTATATAGTGTTTTGCGTTTTAAAACGTACATATGCTAATGTATATGGATTTTCTTATTGTTGTATTTAAAAAAAAAATTGATATTAAAGTCATTAATAACTTTAAAATTATCAGTATTTACATTGATTATTCAACTATTAAATTATCGGAAGTCAATTTGAATTTGTCGTAATGGCGGGAAAACAGAAAGCGGGGCTGAATATTATTAAATTTACAAGCAAAAAAAAATAGTGAATTAAAAGTTTTGTCACCTAACATTGAATTCGTATTTATACAATTAATACATATCAATTGTCAACATCCAGCAGCTGGATAGAGGTTTGAAATACTATCGTGTATTGGAATATTGATAGAAGAGAAAGAGAAAAGTCCACAATCTGGCAAGCTTAGCATGGACTGCGTAGCTGTATATATAATCAGTGTTAGCAACAATAATGGTGATGGCTATTATTATTTATTGATGGGAAAATCAGAAGTCTTCCAAATCTGCGACTGTGTTTAAAGAACATAATTGACGTGCAAGAAGCACGTCCGATCTGTAAGGATCGAGATATTTTGAATTGTAGCGTGTGAATACTTTGATAGTATCATCATCATCATCATCATCATCATCAGCTTATT
>DWEC01001893.1:0-12497 GCA_018245735.1 Microceris miodesmiata | reverse complement strand
GCTGGTGAAACGTGGGGGTGTACTACACTCCTCTGCCCACTCCTTCGGTGATTACAGGCTTGATGTTACGTTTATATATAAGTATTAATACATGAAGAGAAATCTAAATATACCTTGTTGACAAAATTGCGTGGACGGAGAAGTGTGAGATTTGACATACTAGTTAAGTTACATAGAGCAACAGCTCTTGAAACTTTTGTTCATAACATGCATTCTACTATTACATTCAATTAAATATTATTGTTCACGTTCACATTTTCAATGTCAGGCTAACGTGCTGTATTCTGTGGTCAAGCAGTGGCAAAGAGTATAGATTTATAGAGGTACACTACGTAAGAACCTCAATAACTTTTAAACAAAAAAACCGGAATTTTGACTACTTCTGGCAACTACTGGCACAAAAATACGCATTTTTGAGTGACATAAAATCACGCCTGCAATCCTTGAAGAGGTAGGCAGAGGTGTGTAGTACACTGCCATACTTCAACAGTTACGTTTACGTCCCATTATGGAATAGGTGGTGAGTCAATTGTCAATTGATCCAATGCATCGGGCAGAAATCCGGAGCCAATATTAGTAATTGCAAGATAAAAAAATCTAATAGCATCCAACCCGAGATTCGAACCCAGGACATGTCGATGGGTAGTTGCGCTAGCAACCACTCGACCAACGAGACAGTCAAGCTGTGGTATTAGTGCAAAACAAGTTGACGAGTCTCCTTTACAAATGAACAAAACCTGTGGCCCACAATGAAGACACACGCTCGGTTCGGTTTTCTTTATGAGAAGCGATATATGTACGTAACTACGTATGTATCCACACGCTTCGTGTCACCTTACTCACGCTTCTGCGGAGAATTAGTCACACATAATGACACTATCAAAGCTTATGATTATATTTATCAATAAAAAGTTGACGCTTGTACCTATATCTGTTTTGTGGATTAATCTCTAGTAAGCATGCATAAAACGAACTTAGTGCGGCCGACTTTGTTAGAGTACGGCTATTTATTACAAACGAAACATCACGCCTGTATATTCCCGAAGAGGTAAGCAGAGGAGTGGGAAACATTTCCATGTTTTAACACTTAAGTTATACGTTCCAACATGGAATATTTTTTAAGCTACTACTAGAAATTTCAAATTAGGAAAACCCAATAGTAACCGACGATGGGATCGAACTCAGGACCTTTCAATCAGCAAACGAGCTTGCAACCACTCGATCAACGAGGCAATCTTTACCTTACACAATTACATGCATTAAGAAACATAAAAAATGAATATAGCTCCATATAAAAATCAATTTCCGTATCGTATCACATAGTTGTTATCTACAGTAATTATTTCGATTTTAGGCCTAAGTCATAGAAAAAAATGTACACCGACGTCGTACAATTGACCGTGTCCAATACGATTGGACGCTTCGTACGGAACCTCCCGTCACAATCGCCGGTACGCGCTGAATACTTGTTGAGTCTCGGCCATATTTGTACCAAAACCGTAACAGACAATTTAAAGACTCAATGTATGGAAAATCTAAACCCTTATAAAAAGGACTATTTAATCTGTTCCCATTCCAATTTATTAACTATAATACATATTATTAATGTATAGTATAAATATTATTAATGTAGCAAAACAACTGATAAACATTCATACATATATAGTTTTTATATTTTTTTTTTCATTCTGCCACAGAGCGAATATTGGAGTTATTCGTACAAATTTTATTTTTAAAATTAAGATCGTTAACTTCTGAACCAGCGGGACAGTTATTATTGACTAAAATGAACTGAAAATAATAGAACAATTACTGAAACCCTGTTTAAGGTCGGCTGCAAGTTGTAAGTGTATATGGACATAGTAGGGGTATAACGTGTTTCGCATGTTTTTCCTTTTAAATAAAAAATCTAAGATAAACTTTTTGCAGTTACTATGCGTCGTAGTAGCCGTAATTCGATCGTGCTCTGACGTCGTATCGTATTAAAATGGACGTGACTTGTTTTTATTAGGCATACATACGTAATGTAACATAAGATTCTACAATGATTGTACGAAATCGGATTGGACAAACAAAAGGGCAGTATTATATTAACGGAATCTTACAATGTTAGTCGCAGTCGCAGATAACATGACTAAACTTGGATGGCACTTATTTCTTTACATTATAAAATACGTGTATGAGTCATGTGTTGTAATAGGCTGATCATCAGACGGACTTAAACATGTTTAAAATATCACAAGATCGCATGTAAAGTGACCTTTATATTATGGACCATATACATAGTTCAGGGTAGAGTAATTAGACTTAGGGCAGTGTAATAGTGTTCAAGAATTCAGCCGCTCATTCCGGGGGTGCTGGAGTGAAATTGGCGCGTACCTCTAAAAAAGCGTTTTAAGTTTAAATATTACTTGCTAAAGGCGAAGGAAAAGATCGTGAAGAAACCTGCACATTTTAGAATTGATATAAAAAAAATCTGACGTTTGTGAAGTCCGCCGACACGCACTTGGCAGACTATGGTCTTAACCCTCTCATTATGAGAGAGACCCATATTCCAACAGTGGACTGATAAATAGATCGATTATTTTTTTTCTTATTTAATTAGATTACCTTGTTGTGCTCCTACTGAGCCAGAGGTACTGTGTTTAATACCCCATTAATTGATTCAATTTTCTGCTAGTTAAACTCGGAGTCTTGATTTATGTCTGATGTATGACAATAGGCTCACCCTCTATTCTATAGCGTATAACATATTAGATGAACCTGGTAGTAAGTACTGCTCACCTCTGTCTAAGCCTACCCTACCCTTCGGGTAAGTACAGGCATGATGTTGCGTGCTACGTATCACACAGTCGAAAGTTTAAAACGCCTTGCGGTCAAACTGTACAAGTGAGCGCGAACCTTTACAGCGGTGTTGTGTCCCAGAAAACGTGACCGCTGCGAATGTTTTAGTCACAAGAAATGGTGTTTATAATCGATCGTGGCTTTCTTTGTTTCTCACGAAATAGAAAATTTTAATTAATCTTGATGTTAGTAACATAATTACCTCACACTGAAATAATTATACGTTTAATTCCCAAGATGTGAGGATTTTGGCCCTATTTACCCAGAATACGGCCAAAATCCTTATAACCCAAGAATTATAGTAAAATATGGCCAAAATCCTTATACCGCGGGAATTAAACGTTATATTTTAGTGTGGGAAATTTTCTTTCTGTCTAAAAACCACATTATGTACTGGCGAAATTCACGTATATTTTTTTCGGGATGTACCAAGTAGTCCTAGGCTTTCTTCGTCAGCTCCCACTAATCGCAGGGAGATCGCGCCGGAGACTAATGTATATGTATGTATTGATAAAACGCTTGTAATAAAACATATTTCACCAATTACCTAGTAGTAGTCTAAATTTGAACGTTATTTATTAAGTTTGGACCTTATTGATGTTCTTATACGTCTGTTGATCTTATACTCTATGCTTTTGTTTGACCACAGACTATTACGTATTTGACATTGACACTGCGGGCATAAACAACGAATGTTTTATTTTATTTCTTTGTATGTTATATTGCATAAGAGTTTTAGTTTTCTATATTCCTTCTCTTTTCTCCTTCTAACTTTAACTAAGCCAAATTTCATACAACTGTGCGCGCGCATTATTCAAAGTTTGCATGTATCTTAGGAAGTTCCAAACCCAGGACCTTTTTCTCAACAGTCGTGAATGCACCCAATAGACCAACGAGCCAGTCAAATAAATGAATAATAATACTGTAGTACCTATGCGTCGGCGGTGCGAAAAGCCGTGCCCTGCGATCTCCAACCCGCATGCCCAGCGTGGAGATTACGGGCATGAACCCCCTTTTGAGGGAGGCCTATGTACGACAACGAACTAAAATAGGCTGATGATGATATAAATGAACCCGAAGAACATAAATAGGTAACTGAATAAAGGCAAAGCTACATACATAATTATGTGCATTCTTTTAATCGGCTACGCCTCTATAAGTGAGCGAAGTCTATGTATGCGTATCCACCTGACGCTGCGCACATCATATGTACATACATGCATTACCTAGCGCTTACATAGTACGTAATTGCTAGGAAAAACCGGATTAATCCGGTTCTGCCGGTTGATAATCACTTTGTACAGACGACCTTCGCCAATTTGTTTTGACTTTATCTTTATTTGAAAACAGTGTGTGCCTAATTTAATTTCCATAATAGTAACTACTGTCGTGTATGATACTAATATAAAGCAAGACTTTATATCACTGTACAATGAAAATAAATAACTGCTATCTGAAAAATAACGCGAATAAAAAAATAGACAAAATTACGAACTTATAAAAGTATTTATTAAAAAAGAATTGTTACAGCTACTTTTCAATTTCACAAATATAGGAAAGGATTATAATACAAGTATAGAAATTACTTCAAATTTCTGTAAATTACATCTTGAATTTTTGGCACTCTTAGACTTTACGACACTAGAACATCTCCGCGCTCTACAGAGCAGGCGTGCAGAATCCCTGTCATTACGGAACTTACATTGCACATCCTGTCGACCTGTGTCTAGGTCCATATCTCATTGTGCTCTTGTCTGCGGCATTGCGGGCTTAGACTGCTCCTGTATCTCACTCCTGCCCCTCTACCGCTCCATTCCAGGCGAAGTCAATTGAGTTCGCCACATGAACCGTCCCACCGATTTTGCTTATTTCATCATTCTACCAAGCCGTGTATTGCAAATATTGGATACTCCATCGTAATGGTTTATCAGTACTAACGGAAGCTATAGAAGAATTTATGAGTAGTTATGTCATGGGATTGAACGATACTACATGAGGTATTTATGCATAAAACCTATATCAATAATTTAAAAAGGAAATTGAAACGGAAGTTTTATTCTAATACAAAATGGAAAAGTAAACATAGCAGCACCTCTACAAATGTATGGCGTACTGTCATAAGTATACATATATCAAATCATACTCAAGTGTAGGATAACACATTCCACTAATTGCTATTTAATATTGCACTATTAACGTGTAACTAATTAATGAACAGATTCTCATATCTCATGTTAGCGATCACAAGTGATTTATGTTGGTTATTTTGTCGCGTGGCAAATGTGCTCCCTACAATAGTAGGTAAATATATAGAAAAGTTTGTAAAAGGACTCAAATATAAAAGCATAAAGACTAAGCATAAAGAATAATCACCTATTAATACAAAAGATTATGAAGTGTCATTGGATGACCAAGAGCCAATGGAAATGTAGGTGGATTGCAGGAAGTTTAGGTTGTATATACGTTTAAGTATCACTCAAAACTCACAGACCGCTATTCGTCGAACAATTTTTTATGTGTTTAATGCTCTAGAACTTTCACACGAATGTAGCCTTAATAGGTGTTAATATTTTTTTTAATTTAACAAAAGGCTCGCGTTTAACTGCAATTTCATCTGATGGAAAATGAGATGTAACTTAGCATGTAGGACACTTGGTTTGAAAATGTCTATTCACTCTTATCTTGATTAATTCCAGGTTATGCGAATATAATATACTACAATGGCTTCATTAGGTACAGTTCTACATTTTTAAATTTACGCTATGATGGAACCACCGTGCAAACCAAGCTCGGCACCATTTAAATTGGGGCAGAGATCGCTCGCTGCGAACACAACCATTTTGGCAACTTCCTCAGGTTCTATTAGCTTGAACTTCTGCTCCACTGTTTTGTACGCGAGATCCAACATTTCCTTGTCATTGTTAAATGTGTTTCTTAGTATATTTGTCCTGCTAAATCCACTTTGCACAGAATTCACTCTTACACCAGTAGTTGCAAGTTCCAAGGCGGCCATTTTGGTAAATCTGTCTAGACCACACTTGGCGATGCTGCTAGGCAGAAAACCGTGACTGCCTTTAACGTAATTAGCTCCCACGATGTTTATGATGCTTCCTCTCGTCTTTATCAAGTAGGGCACAGCGAGCTGCGACAGTTTGTATGGTACGCGTAGATTTGTCTGTATTATTTCGTCGAATACGTCCATGGTGTCATCGAAAAGGGAGCCCACCAAGAACTTGCCAGCACTGTTCACGAGCACATCTATCCTACCGAACGTAGCGATGGTTCTTGTGACGACAATTGCACAACTGTCACTTTCTGTCAGGTCAAGTTGCAAGCAGAGAGGTTCGATTCCTCTCGCAGCCAAACACTTATTAGCAACCTCTTGTAGTCTCTCCGCGTTCGTGCCAATAAGAACCAACTTAGCGCCGTGTTTGGCAAATAAAAGGGCCGAAGCTGCACCTAAGCCCGAACTGCTGCCAGTTACGACCACTACCTTATCCGTGAAATCCATGACTTAAATCTTGTTCAGTGTGAACAACACTAAATTAAAAATTGCTTTGGACGTTATTATGATATGTGTGATAAAAGTATATCGTTCTTTACGTGAACAAACATGATTTATGACTGATAAAACGTATATAGATTTATCGTTATCACACTCTGACTTGCTATAGATAATATTTTTTGCGTATTTCGAAAATTCTATAAATCGCGGTACCTACTTCTTACTCCACGTGAGTAAGAAGTAGGTACCGCGATTTATGGCGTGGAATTTTAAATTAAAGAAAATATCGCTTATTTTTTCTACTTTTCCTTCCTAAGTTTCTTTTAATATCAGGGATTCTAATAATAGAATACAGGACGCCATAAAGCATTCCGTATTGTCAAGTATGTAAAATGTCGGCTTCCAGTACGTTAAAGATTTTTACACTACGTGGGACAAACTTCTTGTAGGTAATATACCGATCCGGATACCGGATGAAATATGACGAATATAGTATGACGGGGCTAGGTGAGAACAAAATTACGGAATTTAAGTTGGACATAACCATAACTGTTTCAATATCGCCGTACCCGACTAATGTACATATCTCCTCGACCAGACTCACCGCGTCCCGCGTGCCGGCAGCGCCTCGCCGCACCGAGAGCAACTGTAGGACGGGATGAATACATAAACATGGATAATTTAAGTGTTTATCCTAAGCCTAGTAGTTTCACGAGTATACATGGAGCCAAATCAACTGTTCTTGCTGGGAATTTGTGTATCAATTTAATCGTTGAATTTTTTGGGTCATAGATTAGAAATTTTCGAATTCAAAAATTAAAAGGAAACAGAATGTACGTATATTTTCGAGCGTCATGACACTTCTAAGAATTGCATATGAAGTACTGAAATGTTATATGTACATTTACATAAAACATTGACGACAGCAATGTTAAAGTAGTCACATTATTTTAAAGTACGAACATGAATGAAGGGAAATATTTTATATGATTTGCGTTGCACTGTTAAATTACTTCATACTTGATACTTTTGTTGTGATATTAACGGACCGCCAACCAGTTGCAAGCAAAAGGATGGGCTTAAATTTCATTTTCGTATTTTTGGAATGGTGTTAAAGATTTTAAAATTGTGTCTTATTTTATTATTATGCATTGTAGCGATGCATAAACCAGAATTGTAACTAAAAATATTTATGCACTTGGAGTGTAAACATTCATGATATTTAAAATCAATAAAAAAACAAATTCAGTTCCTTCGAGAATCAGACCTTAGCGCCTACAGCGCACTAACAGTTCCTAGCAGTGCCACTTTGCTTACAGAACTCAAATTAAATAAAAATATCGTAAATATAGTATAATCGTACCGTAATCGTTTATCACTATTTATAAAGATGTCATCAAAAACTAAATTAATATTTGTGTCACAAGATTAAACGATACGACGGCTTAATCAAGACAGTGTAGTTTACAGTCATTTTGATATAAAAATAAAACAAATTAAAACACCTTATGACCACACCTGTAAACAGTACTTACAAGTGAGCGTAAGAGAAACATATGAACTATACTTCGTAAAATCGAACTTTCCCCCTTATTAATTTAGTACCTATGCAGGCGCTTTAGACTAGGATACTACAAGACTGATATATCGAAACTTATTGACATAGCAAAAGAATTTTATATGTATAAGTGCGGGACGAAAATTTCATTCTGACTTATGAAACATTTCATTAGTAAAGTATACCGTACCACTTAGCGTGTAAACCAGGAAACTGTGTCTCCCTTTAAAGTAATTAGTTCTCACGATGTTCACAACTTAAATCATATGCGGTCTGAACAGTACCAAGTTCAAAATAGCTTCTAATTTTATTATTATATAAACGTAACTTCACGCCTGTAATCCACGAAGAGGTAGGCAGAGGAATGCAGAACAATCCCACGTTTCACCGCTTACGTTTACTGCCCACTATGGAATAGGTGGTGAGCTTATTGCCATGCATCGGGCACATATCCAGACTACGAACCGCTACTACAAAATCGCCATATCCATTTTATTATATCCATATCTATTATGATATAGGTATGGATATAATAAAACTGTGCCATTTCGCTTACGAACAAATGTAACTTGACTCTGATAATTAGTAATTTATCGTTATCGTGCTTGGGGTTGATAAGGATTATTATTTATTGGATTTTGGCCACACTTGTAACTCCCATAACTGATACCTATAGAGATTATTACAGATTAGACTTACTGCTACATTATAATATGATATTATATCACTTAACATTTAACGTAGTTATTTTCAAAAAAAATCGAATTGTCTAGAAGCGTACGCCCTAGTGTGAAGTATGAAATCTCGTAAGTTGGAGGTATTTCAGTACGGTATATGTAGGTTTTTAGCATATATGTCGATAATTTGTAATCAGTAAATCATTGAAAAGTGTAAACCAAAATCAGTCCTGAACTATGGAATCTCTTATGCTCGGAGTACTCTGGAGTATAGTTTATGCAATGAAAATATTTGACAGAAAATTAAAATCAAGGAAATAAATTTAAAAAATTTCATTGTCAATGAACTGTTTATGTTTAATTTGATAGTCTTTACGATAAAAGCGTTCTGGAGTGGACACCGAATTTTTAAACAATATGTGTACTATGGAAGATTAGCGGTGTAGGTATATGTCGCAGTAAGATAGTTAAAACCGTAATATTTTTATATCCCTAGGAATATAATTATTTACCGGAACATAGTTATGCGAAAGCGATTCATTACTATCTTACTAGGAATATAATTGTAATACGGCTCAAGTCTAGTGATATAGTTATATTATTGGATTACAACGCCGACTGGTTCCGTACAAGTTCAAATTTGTGCAATATAAACCGATCCGTAGTGTGAAGTACTTTGTCCCTGCAGGGTTGTGAGGTGTTGAGTCTTTGTACAGGGCTTGAGGTACCGCCCGACGTGTAGTGATTATTGACGCGTGACGCGGCTCTAGTTGTACGTATTGTGGATGTAATCCTATCTAAGAGGCCACAAATAGTTAAATAATTTAGCTATAATCATCGGGATAAGCAATACAAATGGCACAATAATTTGAAAATTTATCGATCATGTTAGAGATGGTCGCGCCTTTGACGTAATATGTACATAAATTGTTGAATTTTCCGACAAATCAAGGTTTCAAAACAACGCCATATTACAAGCGGAAAGCGCTTTACAAAACTTAAGTAAATAAAATTACAGCATTCATTCGCTGTTTCAGAGAATTTAAATTTAAAAATTCACTGGCCCGCTTAGCGACAAAGCAACTTTGTTGGGAATAAGGCGATGCATTCATTGCACGCGACGAACGCGCTAGTGCCAAAAGCGCTAGGTGAGCGTACTGTAAATATAAATATTATTTATGTCTTTTCTCTAAACTAGCAGTCAAAGAACTATACCCATACTCGTATACTATATTAGAGCCATTTTCGTCATCCCCATCAAAGTCGCTATACAACGAGAAGGGCCCTGTCTATATTCTTGACTTAAAAATATCCAATATAACAGTGATACGGACTAAGTATAAATGTCGGGGGTGATGCCTTTGTCTTGAAATGTATCTCGCTCTTCGTTATTCGTCGACGATAAAACAATAACTTTAATATCAGAGGAGATAATACAATTAGCGTTTGGTGCGGGACTCGGGCACAGTTCTACCGCGCGCTCGTCTCTACCACTGGTGTGTGTAGAACGACGATATCTATAGTCCGGCGTTGATGTACTACCAGTGAGCCTTTAACGTATCATCGCCGCGTTCACTTGACCGACACGCTTCTAATTTTTTATAATATAATACAGAATGATTGCCGGTCACACAACACGTTGGCGTTACATCATAAATATAATTGGCCAGCTTGTTGGTTTAGCGGTTAGTTACCTTGAGCTGAAGGTTATGGATTCGCTTTTTACCGACAATAAATATTTACGTGACGAGCACGGTCAGTTGGTCTTTCGTCTGTTCTGTTTGATTAAGTTTTAATGAATACTTTTAAATATTTACAACCCTTTCGGGCTGGTACATAAAAAGTTCTTTGTACATATTATACAGCAGGAATATTGCTAATATGTATCACTATTTACAGGCATGTTTCCATATTACAAAATTAATATAGTTGGTAGTCTTGATATGTAATCGTAGACCAGAATTAGTGACTGTCATTTATTATTAGAAACTGAGGCTATCTGCGTAATAATCTTCGAAACACGGAAATCTTGCTAAAAATTATCCACTATTTGACACACGAGGGCTGGACAACTTTACTGTTAATATTTCGAGGGCTTCATGACATGCACTAGATTATATTTACTTCAAAGCAATTCGCTGCTTTATAGTATACCTCGTTTAAGTCTGTGTTTGTTCGTTTATTTCAAATAATCATACATTTATTGATCATAAGCTGCAAAAATTGCGTCATGACCATAATTATGTTACTGTGTAAGATAAAATATTATATCTACACTAGCAAAAAGAGATGGCTCAAAATATTACCTTGTAAACCTCCGTTTTGCAAATATTCAATAGATATTTTTTCACGGGAAACTTTAAATTACAGCAAAACAACAACTCTTTTTTATCGTTCATCTGTTGAATGAAGAGAACTTCAGAGAGCTTTGAGCATTAGGAGTTTTAAGGAGTTGTGAAAAAACTTTATGTTGGAATGTAATTTAGTCTTGATTTTCACTAGAAATATAAAATGCCACCAGGCTTTTTTCCCTTCCGTATCCGTCTGCAGGTTTGTTTTGGATAAGTCATTGAAGAGACAACACATTTTACAATGACTTTTATAAATATTAATCTACAAATTAATCTCGCATGGGCCGCAGTTTAGCACCATAGACCATATATCGTTTAACACCAAGTTCAATCAACGACACATAAAATTATTCTCTTCTTTGTTAAAATAACCGTGCGTTTGAAAATTTAATCTCTTAGTAGACGTTAATGTCCTAACCTTTACAACTACAACTGTGGAGAGTTGTAGCTCGATTTAAATACTGTTGGCTCGCGGCCAAAATAGTGGGCAGGTCGTGGTTGGTACGTTCAAACGAAACTAGACTTTATAACCATATGTAGATAAGGTAGCTAATGGATGCCACGTTAGCTAGTCAATCGCTAAGTTATTGGGATTTGATCGATGAATGTACCGTCACTTAATTGTGCTGTATTTCACAGGATACCTACGGTATAGTTATTTGTTAAACAGCCTTAATGACCTTATCACATATGAATGTTTTGTGATTTAGATAAAGCAAAAAACAAATAGACCACCTAGTAGGTAAGTAGTCGCCATGGATATAGAGATACTTTTTATACCGCAGGTATTAATTAGCATTAGGCGACATTTGATAAAATATTGATAGGATAACTCCAGGTGGAGATAACAATATACACAAATATTGGTTTTAAATTTATTGACGTGTATTAATAAGTCAAGTCAATTACAACCGTTTGAAACTACAATTTTGTTGACAATCTTCCTTACAAGTTTTAACATAGTAGCAACATATAAAAAAAACGTACAATTAAATATACATTTTTATTACACATGTTCTGCAAGAAAATTACCTGGACATTTCCTTAAACTAAACTCTCTCAAATTAAAAACACACGGCTTGTGCCCGAAAGTTTATTTGCCGTAATTTGAAAAGTAAAGGGATATGAAAATAAGTATCATAAAGTTCCCTTGCTATTGCGTTGCCGCCATCTATATGTAAATTTGGACCGTTTGAGTTTGGAAACTCGCAACTGGTCGCGATGCAAATCGTCCTGATTACCCTGCAACGCTCTGAAATGCCAACCATTGGGCATTTCACTTTTGATTTCTTCTTAGACAGAAGATTGGTAGTCTGAAATGACATTGAAACGCTACCATTAAATTAGTTCTGGTTACTGCTGAACTTTTGATTGTCGTTCTCACTGCGTCTTTCGCCATCTTAACAGCGTCCTTCTGGTTGAAAGTTGACAGTGTGATTCTCAACGAAAATTGATCCGGATAGCTCGCCACCAGCTACCTTTTATAATGGTCACTTCAGTTTATTTATGTAATTTAATGTCTTATTAAACAGTAGCCTTATCACTTTGTCGAAAACGTCCAA
>DWEC01001892.1:0-12497 GCA_018245735.1 Microceris miodesmiata | reverse complement strand
GGTGCAATATCCTGGACGCTTCGTATTGTAACAAGGAATAATTTCCGAAATAAAACAGTTTTTTTTTTACTCATTTTGTAATTCATAATTTTTCTATGTAAATTGTAACATTTTTGTTCTCGCATCAAGAACCGCTTCATAAGAAAGAATAGTAAGAAAAAGTAAATAAGTACAGATAAAAATTTCACAGTGGGTCGCGTCCCGAAATGCTTTCACAAGGAGAAAGCATTTTAATAGTGAGTCACTTACTCGTAGCTACTTTGCTTCACTTTGAGGCGACTGTAAACTGTTCCTTCTACACCTCATACGACTATGATTCTTACTATGTGGCTTGATATATGTAGATATTATGCGTTTTGACTGTCATTCGCTAAACTAGGTATATACATATTTGCATTATTTATATATATACATATATATATTTGCATTTGGATGTCGTCAACCGTCGGTTTCCGCTTTATTTTGAATCAGGTAGTCACATAAGACAATATCCGAAGATACCAGGTTATTATTTATATATTCGTGCATTTTTGTCTGTGTGTATGTATTTGCATTCCTATATTTATGTAGTTCCCTGTATTCAGTAGTTTCAGTATTTATTATACTATACAACGTAATAAACATTAATATCATTATTATTAACAGTTTGTCTCATACTGGATATATGCCCCTAAACTAAGGCCGTAAGCTATCTAACAAAACGAATGAAAATAACGCTACCAAAATAAAAAAAGACCGTTAAAAACCGTAACGTCACCTTTCCAATACTATTAACGAGTACGGGGAAAGCTTTAAGCCGTCGTCGTATTCATTTCCCCAGCACCTTTTATACCATTGCCGTTAATCAATTCATAAATAAATGATTACTCGGGACCCGATTGACATCGTTCCGTCGAACATCAAAGCGGAGGGATCACATACAGCGACAATCTATTGGTTGCCAGTCAAAAAGGTAGACGCTGAAAAAAAATTCGCTAACGACTACAGACATGTACTTCAACGACTCGCTTCATTTTATTCACTATTTTTGGATACTGTGAATGTATGATATTCATCATCATCACATCAGCCTTTACCGTTTCACTGCTGGACATAGGCATTTCCCAAGGTGTGCCAAACACTCGATCCTCCGCAGGTCTCATCCAGCCGCTACCACCTGCTTTTTTAAAGTCGTCGGTCCAACGGGTCAGAGGTCGATCCACAGTACGTTTGCCAATTCGCAGTGTCCACTCGAGAACTCGTCTGCCCTAACGGCCGTGATCATATTAGTTTTGTGAAAACAGTTGACTTCAATGTATTACTGAAAACTAGTTGTCTGTACCAACTAGCAGTTTAAAGTCATTTCACATTTCAGTTGACTTCAATGTATTACTGAAAACTAGTTGTCTGTACCAACTAGCAGTTTAAAGTCATTTCACAAAATTCTTATTATGTAACTTGATATTATACCAATTACGTTATACCAATTACGTTAACCTCCCAGCATGGAATAGAAGGTGAGCCTATTGCCATACACGGGCCACAAACCCAAAGTCCGAGCAACTACTAGAAATTTCTACTAAAAATCTAAGTAAAGAAAACTCAATAACGCTCCGAATCGAAACCAGGACCTCTCGATCAGCAGTCTCGCTTGCAACCACTACACCAAAGAAGCCAATACAATACCAAATAGATTTAATAAATAATTTAGTTCAAGAGAGGTTAACATTCTCTATATTTGGTTTCGTTCCCCAATATTTGGTCGCAGAAGCGAATTAAAGATTCATTTGCGAATTTGTGAAATTGGGAAGTATAGGACTCGATCAGCGCTCACAGGATTGACAGTTCGTTAGTTTAAAAACCCAATTTAAAAATTCAGTATCTTTTTAATCGTCAATGTCTATTAGAGATCTCACTCAGTGGCGTGCTACAGTAGAAGTCTATTCAGAATTGGACGGGAGTAGGCTGATGATGATGATGTTGATGACTATAATCTATCAGAAACGGTCAAAGGTGACGTAAATATGACACATATCCAGATTGTCCATTAACCCCTATTTAATTCGATTATGTTTTGTCATCTATTATAATCTATTAGGAATTTAGTTAGTATTGACATTAGATACGTGTAGGAGTCAAGATAGTATAAGTTTTATCTATGTTCTTAAATGGATGTATGAATCATTTCCATTTAAAATAAACCCATATATATACTATTGTGTCCCTATTGAAAGTTATATTCTCTTGACAGTTTATGAAACACGGTTAATGTATATTTTTTGTATTTCTCTCATATCAAATATTTAGGTATATAGATATGTATGGCACTCTCATCCTAACTGCAAAAAGAAACTTCAATTTTCGCAGAAGCAATATGAACACAATTATTCAATCATTTAGTTCGTTCGTTAGTGCATTAAATCAATTATTTAATTTTTTTAATCATTCATTTTTTCTTTCAAAATGTGTATACCGTTACAAAAAGTGACATAAGTCAGGATTTGAACCGGAGACTCTGAAAGTGAGAGGCTCAATTCTTAACTACTACGCTTATACTGCTCACATAACGCGCAATAACCAGGTATAAAAACAGACCCTATTAATTAATCCAATTTCTGTATTTCGTAAACAAAATAAAAGCTTACTAGACAAAATATATGGGAGTATCTAGAATTATCCTCATATTATACGCAATAATATGTTCGCACACATATTCTTCGCGATGGTATATTCACATTTTATTAAATGATACACGTATATAAGAAAAGGTGAAACTAGGTAAATGATCTTCCTAATAAGAGAATAAAAGCAATATCTTTATCATACCCATACCTACAAACTGACGAATAAGGTGAACATCACATTATGAATAATAGAGAGATTATGTGTATGAAACTTCATTCTGCATTTCTAAGATGTATTCCTTGCTCTAACAGAATATTAAAAGACAATCAAAATAATTATTAAATCTGGTTTAATAACGGGCTTAAAATCTTATGGCGATAGTCCAGTCGTTTAAAACGTAATACGCCCTTGTTAACAACAAGTAAGCAATTAAAAAAATATCGGATTATAGTCGACATACACCGGTGATTTTTTCTATATGTAATATTAAATAAAGAATATTTTATATGATATAGATATTAGACACGATTCCGATCTCATAATTTCATATATCCTTTTATATTATTTGTAAAATAAATATGACGTTTACCTAATAAAGACTTGTTAAAGGAAGTGTGTTGACTTCTGTTGAAGTGAGATCATGAAGTAATCCCGTGTAGCGTTATTTGCAATCTCTCCTTATATCTTTGTTGTAGTACGATTTTTAGTTATATATATTTAGTATCTTATGTAGCAAAATCGGAGCTTATACTTGATCCCGTACAGCTCATTCAGCTTTAAATTAAAATAAGACAAAGTATTCTCACTGTCAAATATTACGAAATGAAAGTTTTCAGTCATATATTTGCTTAGTGCAATAAAAAAGCGCTGACCCACGAATTGTGACGTCACAACTCACAAGACTGTACACGGATGTAGATTGAAACATAACGCGGTTTCTAGTGCGCATTGTCAACATACGGTGCAGTCTACGGCTCCGGGCGACGACCCATTCAGCCAGAACAAACAATACCGGGGAAAAATCAACCGCAAGCGATTAAAGCGCTTACTGCGTAAAACGCTGCTGAAAGCTGTGGAATTTTCGAGATTAATATGATTATAAATTTAAACATTGCAAATTAACTGAATAATAATGAAGGAAGGTCTTATTAGGTCTATTTATGTTACATAAATAATACAATTGGATTTCAAAATCAACTGATTCGATATTTGCAGTTTCCAGCTATAGCATAGCATAATAGTGTTCCTGAGTTCATACGAATATGTGTTGCCATTATTAAAATACCCGACGTTACTATTATAAGCACATATAAATGAGTTTTGAAGTGGTGAGGTGGTATGAAATAGAGAATCAGAGCCAAGTGAGAAGAATATGTTCAATTTTAACACGGAATATCTACAATTATTAGTTCACGAAATTGAATTACCTTTGAACCACCATGCGTCTATGATAAAAACATCTATAAAAATACAGAGTAGCATTTCTTTATTTATATGTACATATAGGAGTTTATAATCCATCTGTTTTCCATAACAGATACCAACCTAATGCTTACTGGCAAATCAGATGGTGACTGTGGAGATGTCCCAAGATATTATTGTTATAAAAAAAAGATTAGTCGTGTCAAATAAACATCACGTGAAAATTAATATTTAACTTTCGACACAATGGGCATGTACTCGCCATCCTATACGAGGCTGTGTACCACCTACCGCGCTCCAGATTGATTAAGCCACAATGAAAACCACATCGCTAATAGTTCAATGAGGAATTCGGTCCTATACAAATTGATATGGGTAGGTTGAAACCGCATAGCAGTAATTCCGAAATATATGAAAATGTCGTGTCTACAAAACCAAATGGAATTAATTTTGAAACAGACCAAAAATAACCACAGCAGTTATGATATGATAATAAATCCACGTCTATATTTCCACACACACAAGTTTCACCAGTTATATGTCCCAATATAGAAAAGCTGCTGAACTTATTGCTATAAAACGGGCTAAAAATAATCACAGAATAAAAATACCGGCTTAAAACGATACCTGACGTAATTAGAAGAAAAAAACAATACAAGACCGTGACCCCATGCCAATATAATTAATACAAGGTTAAATTTCATTCGTCCGACGAAAATATAACTTAAGCATTTAGATATTTTCTTAATAAATCTATCAAGGGGAATTCTAATGAGTAATTATGTATTTGATTTACTGCTTAGGATTACTGAGGTCAACATACAGTCGCCAAGATGATCGCGAAAGATAATCAACACCTTCTAGAGAACCTCTTATTTATAACATTGCTGTAATATTATAATATTATTAGTAAAAACTTTTAAAGATTTACCTAACCCAACCATGGGCGTTTAAGTATTATATCTCCTTATAATATCATCTCATTCATCATTAGCCCGTCTCAATACACTGTCGGACATAGATCTCACTGCCGGACATAGATCTCGTCTAGGGGGTTTTTATCCAAAATCCAAATGCTAGGATAAATATCGCCCAAAAGTCATTTGAGGAATGTTTTATCTCATTTGGCTAAGATTTGAAGTAAATCTTGTTTTTCTAGCGGATATTTGTCAGCGCTGCAGCGGCCAGCGCGCTCGGTGTGCTGAAGGGTACCGGCGCCACTCGGTCGCCGCAGTCGCGTCTGGCACAGACCTACTTTCTTACCCCTGGCTGCCCCTTTCGCGGATTCGGGTGCACTCATCTATTTTATATCTTCCTGACTGCCGCAATATTAAAAAGAGATCAATTTTCTTAAATTCCCGGTTATTATTTATGTCGTCTGGTTACCATAACTCAATCTCTCTTGATGTTTACTTTGGGATCAGATGGTTGTTTGTGGAGATGTCCAAAAAATATTATTATTTTTTTTATTATTTATTTCATTATTATACGGCAATAATCTGACCACCTACATATATTGGACCTAAACCTAATACAACAAGTGAAACGTAGATACAAGTGCTGCACTCCTCTGCTTACCTTTCGAAAAAAATCAGGTGTGATATTACGTTCCTAAAACAAGGCACTAATCGCTTATGACCTAGACTCGCCTACTTATCGCAAACGATATGCCGGCCCTTGGGAGTTCTAAGATTATACTAGTTAGGTAGTAGTCGTTAGTCTAGCAGCAATGGTTTAGTGGTTTAGATTCTTGCCTCCGATTTCGAGAGTCCAATTCGAGGGGTTAAAATCGTACTTACTATTAAACTTTATCTAAATTTTATGTATTCATAAGTTTATATACCACTGACTATAACAGTGAAGGAAATCGTCATAAAGCTTTACCATAATGTTCCCTGAAATATGTGAAGTCTGCCAATAATATATTTCAGGTCCAGCGTGGCAGACTATGGCCTCAAGCCTTGTCGTTATGAAAAAAGATTGGCGTCCAACAGTGGAACGATAAAAAGGTTAATGGTGATAAATCTGTAATCAGTAGTCTTTAGACCATCACTTTAAAATATTCTTATCAATTCTCCCCAAATAATAATCACAAAAATGGGTAAAAATGAACTCTTCAATGTTATCTGGCACATGATTACTTAACTCTAAATCAAAATTTTGCATCGTACATGACAATTTTTAGACTGAAAACAAATAAACAGAAAAAGTACGATGTCATCTAATCTTTTCTTTTCAATGATGAAAGTAGATGACGCTACTTAAAAAGTATTACTTAAGAGGCAATCAAATTATAAATATTAATATAAAAAAAATACAAACAGAATAGAAAATATATTTTCAATGTAATTGAAATCAACAAGATATTCTTTAAGTGTACATTTTCATATTCCCTTTTATCCCGCTTAGTATAAAAGCATTCATTTAATGATCTTTTGAGTATTTTCTTGCAAAAAGCAATAAATATTTTAAAAGTTTTAAATTAATCGGAACGAAGAGCTATAAACACGTTTCAACTAAAGAAATATAAAAACAATAAGTGGTTTAAGAACCGACGTGTAAGAAGATTATGATGAATGTAGGGAGTCATGTCAGATGTATTAGCATAGACTATATGACTCTCGGTGCTCCCTGCGTACTCCGTGGGCGACCCAGCGCGATAGTATAATAATAATGATAATAATTATACTGGCCGCTATGTAAATATTGTGAGTTATATTTATCCAGAACTCTCAACCCTTCATGATAGCCAAATCCTTATTGGCAAACGCAATATCACATAATGCATATGAACTAAAAAAAGTTCAGACTATTGTCGAGTATTACGAACTTATTGACTTATAAATTATACAATTTTTTGATTAAGTACTCCTAGTATGCGTCCCCAACGGATTCTGTTGTTGGAGTCGCCTGAACTTTGTGCAAAGTAACATTGTTTGTCGACTTTGAATTATTATAGTCATCAACTTGATTCTCAGTTACGTAACTACCATGCGCGTGGACTACGAGTAGCTGGCGCGCAAATGACATTCAATTTAAAAGTAACTGGAAATAATGTTAGATTATTTTAGGTTAGGTTTTATTAGGTTATGAATAATTGTATACACTTATGTACCAACCAAATAATGTTTTGAAAATACCGTCTATATGTACGTCAATGACATGCCTAAAATGTAGCCATCGAAAAAAAGAGCAAGCAAATGAGTTTAACTATTTATCGCTTTCCATTCGCGCACGCACAGGTAGCGCTAGCGTGAGTTGCGTCACTAGTGATATGGATATATAGTTAACGCGATCCTTTTTCTCATTCTAAACCGTCGGACATTGCCGCTTACAGGCAGCCGTATGTCTTTCCCTCTCTATATATAATATCTCTAATATTATATCCCCAATACAATTATCAAACAACGATAATCTCAATCTTCATTATGTAGATAACTTGTTTTGCGAGGCGCAGGCAATTCGTTAGGCAAATGTTTGTGAACTCTCCGTCTCGTAGCTGACCTGATTCGATGCGATTAAATCGATAAATAATAAATGTGTGCACACAGGGTACAGTATGTTCTTTTGTTATAACCCATTTGCGACCTATGATTGGAATCAAATCCCGGATATAGTCCATTAGACATCTTAAAGGAGGATCGATGAGTACAAGTTAGAATGGACATGTCAAAACCGGTAATTAATTAATTCCATGACTCGATTTATTTCCTTAAAGTACTTTAATTGATTAAATTATTCAATTTAATTTTTTTTAAATTCTTTAAAAATCCACTAATTAGTTAAATTTTAATTTATTTGTTGAAATTAATTGATATAGCAAATTAGATTGATTTATTTATAATAGTTATTATTTAAATTAATAAATTCAAATAATTAATTACTTACTTTATTTAATTAAATTACATGATTTAACTGTTTTTATTACTTGATTTGATTATTTTAATTATTTAACAGCAAATGTGTTGTAACTTCTTGTAGTGAGCTGTTGTCGTTTGCTACAAGCTACTGCCTCAGGGCCACGAGCGCCACGATTATTTTAATAGCTGAGTATTTATTATAATTGTTTCGAAACGTCTTTGAAATGTATCTACATAAAGAAAACCGTCTCGGTATGAATGCGGGGTAATTAACGAAACCAATTTTCTATGTTGGTACTCCTGAAATCAGGAAAGTATAATATATCTAAATACAGAACATTTTTTCGTGTGTACTCTTTGTTACGTCTCTTCTTATTTAATTTCAAATTTATACCTATCTTTACGAATAATTAATTCATTGTTGTTATACGCAAAAAACTAAACATAAACCAATAAAAACCACCCCCGTTTAACTACTTACACTGTAAAAAATAACGATACAATATACGTTCACTCGCAATGAAAAACATCCAATGCACAGACATAGCCAATAGCCAAATACAGAGCAAAATCTATAGAGATACTTCTACCTACGTCACTACCATGTGGTATAGAGCACCAGATATAGAGACATTCCTACCAACAGTGCCACCATCCTTACGGCAACAGAACTTTATTGGGATTTATTTCTAAAATTACTCTCAAAACATTGAATAATTGAAGCGGAACCAAAATTATCTGTAAAAAAACAAACACAACCTTTTATACAAGCTTTTCGAAAATACGAAAATAAGAATGAAAAGTATTTTTCAGTTATACTAATTTTTAACATTTTATTTGTATGGACTATTGTTGTGCAATGTCTTATTAAAAATACACCATTTGTATATATTCTATTAACAGGAAATCCCTGAGGGCAAAATATTTTTAGGTTTGATTACAAGGCGTGCGTCAAAAATATCGCATATTTGACGAAGTAATGTGAGGTGCCTGGCAGCGGAATGTTCTCTGTTCTCCCTAAGCATTGGCTTCAAATTTCCCATTTATAAAAGACTGCTCATAACATGGACAACAACACATTATCAGCTCTGCTTGTCATCAAGTCAATGCATTTTATCTCCCAAAGCTAGAATATCGAGGATGTTTGTGCAACACATTCCGGACAGTCAGTGAGCGTCACTTCAGAGATAGCAAAAGAGATATAAGACGGAAATTACTAGCTAGCAAGCGCAATCGGAACGCGTCAGTGAATGTTACTTGGAGGGTGTCATCGGATTGCCACCGAGCGATCGTCGGTTATTTATCCGACTTAGAATCGGGATGAGAATTATTTCTGTTCAGAATCGGATAAAACGTACACTATGGATTATTATTACTTAGTAATTATTCTATCCAATAGCCTTTTCACGTCCACTGATGAACATAGGCTTCCCTAATCGCAAGCAGTCCTCCCGCCTCTGTTGTAATACTGCATAAATGCTATTATTCTTTTTTATGGCATTTTAAGGCATGGCATTGGCTTTTTAATTAATGATACCTACATGGGATTGTTTTTTTAATAATGAGACTATTATGCCATCAAACCAATTACCTTACAGGGTAGGAAAAAAACGTGGAATGCCAAATATCTTTATCCTCACGAACTTGACGTCACTCTTCCATATTCATCACTCTATTGAGACAGGTACAACTATGAAAATTTAAAGCACTAGTTATTTATTTAAATATTTCTTTATACAAAACAACCCTGTTGTCAAAATTTGTATCCCAGTTTTAATACTAAAATAAAACTCCAGAGACTTGATGAAATGTTTTTTTTTAATAAATATTTTTTACTTTTTCAATCTATGTACAATCTGTCAATGTCAGGTCTATGCTCCAAAGCTGTCATAACTTTACTTCTACGTTTGAAAACCGTTGTACTATGAACACAATTTGTATCATTCTGCATAGCAAAAGTTATAAATTGCAGGCGATTCTCTATTGCCAGCCAGCAGTTAGACGGAATGTATATCAATTTCCGGACAATGTTGGCACAGCGTCAGGACTGTCGGGACCGGCTATCCATTAAACGAATGTTTCTAATTGCTACCAAACCACAATAATATAACTTTGTGCCAAATGAGAGTTGGTATCCCTAAGATATCTTTCACGAAAAAAAGCGATTTTACTCGTAAAGCGTGGAATCTAAGAAACATTTTGAATGCCAAATGACATTTGTAATTGATGTAATGATATTTGTATAAGTATCTATTTAGTTTGTATTTATGTATTTTTTTAGTCTACTGGTACATAAGCTCCTTTGATACTTACTTTGGGATCAGACCGACAAGTAGAGTGTGGTAGAGTGTGGCCTAGTATATACACAATTTTTTTATCTCAAAAGTTTATTTAACATTAAGTCTTAATAATAATTATTAACTACAATATATAAGTACAGCCTACATGCGGTCATTGAATTTGCACTACTCCCTACTGTTAGCTCAAGGCGGATACAAGAGCAGGGTGCAACTGAACCAATCTGTTCAACAAATATTTATAAATGAGATCATACCGACGCTGAGCGTCGTGATTGAGTCTGTACGGTACATTCAGCCGATCAATATCGTTTTATCTTTCAAGTCAAAGAATTCAACTACATATTATATTAAGAAAAAATTGATTTGCACCATGATTGATATTGGTACATCTTATGGTATTAATAATGTTGGTCTTAATCGCAACAGGTGTTATCAAAGTGCGTATAAAATGAAAAGTGAATCGTGTGAATACTAAATTCCCTTGCCTACCCCGTCAGAAAAATGTGGGCGAGATGTTTCATTATATTTGTCAAAAAACATGAATTAGCCCATTTTTCCACACGATTTTGATTTGTTGCTATAATCTTAAGTTTATAATATTCATACATAAAGCAATTGCTAAATGCAGTGTAACTGAAATCCATTAGTTTACATCCCTTTTCATAATATCCAGGAGCACGAGAACTGATTACGAGGCGGGAGATTAATCAACAGTAATTCCCCTGCAAAGTACTGGTCGAAATCGAATATTTAGATAAATGTCCATAAATTACAATCCTATTACGTCTATGCATAAACAGTATTTATAGTCTATAATATCAAGTTACCAGTCCGAAATATTTTCGTAAATTGTTACAAAACCTTATATCAATAAAGATCAGTTAATAATTTATTCTTTTCATAATATCGGCTAGGCTATGAAAAAAGATTTAAACCTGAACCAGATTAATGACCACCGATTTCCCTCGGGACATATAGGGGCAGAAGATCGTTTAGGGGCGCAAATTCCACAATACATTACACATATCATCAGATGGTTTTTTTTTTCTTGTTTATCGTATTAGTAAAAATGTTGCCCTCGTAAATTATAGGAGTTTTTAGGAAACATTTAAAATTGTAACACAACAATAATGTAAACAAATATGTATTTCAATCAATAAAATATTGATCATGAAGGACCTGCAATTTTATTTAACCATGTCCACCAGTGCAATGATTAGAAGGTTGATGATGGCGATGATTATGAAAGTGCTAATAAAACATCAAATTTTATGTTTTTTTACCGAGTCCCAAACAAAACTTTCCAACTGTTTTAGAATACCATGGATAAGTTTAAAAAAAATCCTTTGTCAGCTTCCTACGCTTCAAAGAAATACACTGCAATGCTTTCTAGCAGCAAGACAAGTTGCCAAGGACTACAAGGTTTAAATATTAGCACAGTTCCAATACTTCACAAAATGTATCTCAATGACCAACTTGGAATTCTCAATGAATTTAAAACAAGCGTAACATTAGACCTATAATCCCGGAAGTCACGGACCTATAATCCCGGAAAACTCCCACGTGTCACCAGTTACATCTACGTCCCAGTGTATGAGTGGTGAGCCTATTGCCATACACCGGATACAGATCCAGACTCCTAGACACTAAATCCAATCCTAGTTAGCCAGTAACCATTTTATCAACGAGAATTTATATATTGTATTTGTATGTGCCTTTCAAATCAATTACTGATTTAATTAAAGGAAACAATAAAAAGAGTTTATTGTACGTTAATATAACATCCACCGGTTTGTGAAAAATGTATAAAACCATTGAACGTTGTTGATGACCGGCAATTTTTCTCCCACGCGTTGGGCGCTAGCAATTATTTGGGTAAATGTTCACAAATTCCGGTACTATATAGTAGCGATCATCAATTTGCGTTGTTTTACGTACAATAATTTACCTATAAGTACGTATTACGAATGTATTGTACACATATGCATCATCGTCAACTTAAATTTATGATTTATCTTACTTCAAGTGATATAATATTAATCCGTATATTATAGAACTGACCTTTAATAAGGTGCACGTGCGAGTTCTACCATAAGCAGAAAAAGAAAAACAAAACAACAGTAAAATTGATTTATGTATATATAAAAGAATATGCGAGTATATGAAAAAAAAAAATTGAAATCTATTCAAGTTTCCCCTTCCGTTCCCACCATTTTGTTTGAACAATACTTTACGTGTGACTCAATCATAGTATAGTCCCCGGCAAGTAAGTTAAACAAAATGGCGGTCGTCTGCGCAGGTAAAATTATGA
>DWEC01001891.1:0-12498 GCA_018245735.1 Microceris miodesmiata | reverse complement strand
AGATCAATATACAGCTCGCCGCGAATGGCTCTCCGTAGGAAAATAAATAAGATAGCATACAGCTTCACCTGACAGTGGCCGGTGAGTTATGTGCCGATATGAGTGCCGGTCTTAATGCACTTGGGCATGAAGGACAAGATGCTGTGGCCGCCGAAACAAATCGACTACTATCTGAAAGAAAATCCAAAAGGCTTCGATGCGATCGTTCAGAGCTCATAAAGACTCCAAATAGATTGAACTACGATTAGTTATCGGGATATGCCGTAAAGACATTCAATCAAAATCCAAACCAGTTAGTAGCAATGGTTATGGACGCAGCTAATATGCAGGTGTCGACATTGACTAAGACTCAAGCAAACCAGAGACTAACTGATGGGGCACTCAGATATTGTCGGAACCCGTGTGCATATGTGAAGGGACAGAATGTAAACTATGTAAAATTGACTAGTACCTAATATTATTAAAGTATTTTTTGACATTAAACAGATAAGAAGACTGGTATAAACAAAGAATTCAATGAATTAAGAGAAAACACTCAACAGATAAATAATTATACGAGTGTGGGAATTATTTACACCTGGGGAAGTAGGCGTGACAACATATACATATTTATTTATGTAAAAATACGGAACCATTGCCACACAAATTACAAAAATAGTAAAGCACCTGAAACAGAACCTTCGTATGACCTGTCAAAACACGAGCAATAAATAACGTTGGTTCTTAAATATGCAATAGAACTCGTAAATATTTTCGGAGATGGAAAGGAACGAAAAACGCGTAACGGTTTCATTTTTTCTTGGAAAATACATTTAGCAGAATAGTTTTCTGTAGCCCGTGCTACTAAGACCACAAAGATTTCGAAAGTGATGGCCCTTCAATGGTGGGCCAAAAATTATTGTAGTCACACATTCATTCATCATTATTAGCCAGTATTAATTCAATATTGAACATAGACCTTTCCATAAACCAGAAACCTAAAATGAAAGGAAACCATGAAAACAAATGTTAGACGTAATTAAATGTACCTAATCACGATCCTCAGTAGAGACAAAACTATTGATAAAAAAGAATGAAAAGAATAAAATTTTAAAATTGAAAATATAAGTACTTTATTTTCGAAACAAAAAGTAATTATAGTTAAATCCTCAAAGGATTACTTTACATCGGTTAAACTCTCTACCTAAAGAATACCAACGGCAGTTCGATCGGATTTTTCAGCTGAACTTAATTAACTTCAATTGGCAGAAAATCGATTTAAGCTCTGACGTGAATCAAGATTGCGAATTCGATATTTAGAACCAACTACGTATACTTTTCGGTTTAGATGTTTATCGATCAAATAGCTTTATTAACTGACTTCACTTATAACACGCAACTGTCACAGATAAAGTTAATGATGTCATTGGAAAAAGTTAGTGATAATCATGACACTTACTAAAATCCAAAAAAGTGTAAAATACTAAATCTAGCATTTGCACAGGAAGTGTCTGGTTGCTCACGAGGCCTCTGCTTTGCCTCCGTAAACAATGATTATAATAAATGACGCTCTAATGCGTCTGGAAAACCATGAAATCCTAATAACTCGGGAGTGCGTGAGCTTTTCCGCAAAAAAAAACCAGGGAGACTTTCTCGAAAAACAGACGTGAGCAAACTGGTACATAATTTAATTATGTACACACATACCTACCCATAAAGTGTTTATTAGTGAAATCCACGATCATTTATTTATATTTAATACGCAGCAAAAAACTATAGCCCTTAAGCCTTAACTCAAGCAATAAATGTGAAGGAGGCTCCTTCATCTTCAAATCGGAATAAAATTGTAAAATGAAACTCCATTCGGTTTTAATTCCAATGGGAATAAAATTCTAACGTTTTGCCTTCCCGACTAACGGCACTTGTTGCACTGTGCACCGACGAACGAGACGGAACACTATATTTAATTTTATAGTAGAAAACAGGTAATTTTACTGTACATCTACTTTAGATGGCACAAGCAATAAACTCTTAAATTCTAATAAAAATAGCATCATGTACATATATGTGCATATTTGAGCAACTTACGTGCTATTAATGTGGAAGTAGACGGAGCCTTTATTATTATAACAACTATCAAATGTACATTTGAATATATATTTATATACACCATTATACATAAATGTTCTTATAGTTATATAAATATTTCTTCACATAAGTATAGAACAAAGAGCAATGTTTATCACACGTACGTTCGGAATGTTCAGAAAGTTCAAAATCAAATTCAGTACTTCCGAATAAGCAGAGACAATACATGAATAAATAGACAATTCAAATCAAGAAGCATTCTGTAATTGATAAATAATTATGCATTTAAAACATGATTTTCTACAATATACGAGTATTTTTGTCACGTTATGGTACGGAATTTACGATATACGTACAGTAGCTGGCAGTAGATGGAAGCGATGAGCTGAAGATCGAGCTCAATGGCGTGTTATTGTAGAGGCCTGTGTCCAACAGTGGACGGAAATAGGCTGATAATGATGATTATACAGAAAGAATAAATAAATATTTTGGACATTAAACGCTTCTATCGAGAAATTTGAATTAATGTTCACTAAAAATGTTTCCATTTTTAATTAGGGCCCAAAAAACTATATATTTTATTGGTTGAATGTATTCATAACTTTTGTTCGGCGAATTCATCGCTTATCGTTCATACTATGTTAGTAGAACAAGTGATGGTGGAATAGGGGCGGAATGTCGTATAATTGAAATTTTTCTTAATCCCCCTGGGTGGTCCAAAGTTACCCGGATTGAGATTAATGTTCGCTATTCCTGGTTTAGTTACCAGGGTATTGGGAACGGTTACCGGGGAATCTATAGTGATCTATAATAACATGAGCAATACCTCGTTTACGATGGTTAATGTCTGCCTGGTGTACCAATATCGCACGTGGATCATTCATTAACAAGGCTATTTGTTAACAGTATATATCTTTACTGTTTAAGAAATAGCTTAAGAAAATTCCAGAATCATCTAGAATGTTTTGCTACAAACCTAACCTAAACAAATATTAATAGAACTGAACAACTATTAATTAATTTTTTTTTTAATTTATTATCTGATATTGAACCAATCAAAAACACATTGAATGTTAGTTATTAAATTTTCGAATGTATTGTCAATTACTAATTCACAAACAAACCTGTGGCTTTCAAAACATGCATCAAAATCTATATAGTAATCATCACCATGATCATCGTCATCATTATTAATGATTAATTTTTAATTACCTCTCGATTGATTAACACAACAATGTCCGTCAACAGAACTGTTTCGCTAGCGTCAAAATCTACATAGTTAACATTCCATTAATATGCGATGTCTATGAATGCACCTCATTAGCGGCCTGAGCTTAGCATAAATCAGTTGACCGAATCAATTATGCTAATACTGACCTTACTAGTTCATAATTGCTTAATAACTCCCCGTGGCAACGTGGCACTGGCTTACGGAGATAATAACAATGAAATTATAATTGCAATATAATAAATAAGAACTTATTTATAGTAGCTACTATTGCAATTATCACTGATCTCTTTGTATGGTTATTGATCTAAACTGCGTAGCGTTTATATTAAGTTCGATTCCCAGAGAGGATTCATACCTGTGGGATGGAAAGAAAAGGAATATTTATTATGTTTCAGTATGACACTATATTCAAGGTGGATTGTTCAAATATTATGTAAGGTGCGTTTTAGATTGGGTTGAATAACTTATCTTTAATATAATCTTTCCATTTAAGATGTAGTTATTTTCTTGTCTTACTGTTGGCAAGTTACTGTAACTTTTCAATGGACAGTGTTTTCGTTATCCATCACTTTAACCATACAATCACTCGTGGCATTGTTTGTATAATAGCTGTTACGAATTTAGCTTTCTTTATGCCTTAGTTTATATTGATTATTTTATCTCAAATAAATATTATTTCTGTCCATTTCGATCGTTATACGAGTATATCGCGTAGTTTTTCTGCTTAGCCCAAAACGTAGATTCTAGGAAATACACACAGTTCGCCTTCTATAGTAATTTGTAGTGTTATGGTGCAATAAAGTGTAAATAAATACGAACAAAATATTCCAAAAGAAGGTACCAAAAAAATGAGATTGAGCAAACATGAAATTCCTTTAAAATAGCGATAATGTAACAGCCAGTAAATATCGAATTTGGCTGCATTCACTGCCCATATCCACTTAATATTACAAAGTTTTTAGTGGCAAATATATAATATCGACAACTCCGATCCAGTTGGTACTAACGGAGTGCCACTAATTGTCTGATCGCAGGCAGTTAGCTGTCAGCGATCTTCTATTATTACTACGTCTTCACCCTAGCACCCATACGCGGCAAGATAAAAGCATTTAATCCACAATATCTCTTTCCTCACAGACCTTATGTGCCTTTTCTACATGATAAATGATGTCTACAGATGTTCCATTACAACATGGTTTAGTTAACAATTATTTCATACCCCACAAACAATTTTTGACTGCATATTGTTCGAGAATTAAAATTTATAAAATTGCAGAAACGTAAAGAACTTTAGGACGTAAAGAAATTTTCATTTCTGAAATATAATATGCATTTCTGAAACTGTTGTACACATGCAGACGGGTTCTCGTCCTCTATCTTGAAGGCTGTTTTAGTATACGTTGATACCATTTCCTGACCGATTGTTCTTTGTAACGTTTTACTCAAAAACACCTTAGTTCCCAAAAATGTTACGTATCGCATTATAGGAAAATTGAGTCTCCTTTAACGTCGTAATTTCCATGAATAGTGGCGTCCACTCAATTTACCAGCTTACCGGCCTTATACATTATTATTGTTTTTCAGACAGTATCAAAAAATTTAATACTTTTGATCAGAATTTCATTAATTATAATAACAGTACTGTTGAAGGGTAGTCATTGCAAAATTTTGATTTGCCTTCCAATTATTGGAAAATCGTAATCAATTAATTGGTAATAACGTTCAATCAGTTAATCGTTAATAGGAAGACAAGTGGTTTATGAAAACGGCAAAAGCGGATGCAGTCAGTTTGCTTAATGGTCGAACTTTTGTATTCCTAGCCTGTTCAAATTTGCCGATTTTCGCTACGGATAGCTACGATTATATTCATAGTTAACTATTATTTTATCTTGCAGTGCAATTTTCTGAAAATCTTCAATTAAATCCAGTGCACCTTCAAAGAACGGATATTGAACGCATTGGTGTTTTTACGTATATTTGACGAACAAACATGTATTTAAATTATCTGATTTTATCTGAGAAGTTGTTGACAGGTCTTAGCATTGAAGAAGAGTGCTCTTTGTGTCTCTTTTGAAGAACCGCATATCATAGTATCCCGTGACAACTTCGGAAGACATTTCATTCTAGTTTCTACACATGTACAATAATAGGCGTGCAAACCTAACGGTGAAGAAGCGCCACTAGGTATTTTTAATGTTAATGAAACCTTATTCGAGTGGTGAGATTGAGAACGGCTAACAATTAAAAATAAACGAATAAAGAAAGCTATTCGTCGACACTGACCGTCAAAAATTACCCGTAAAAATAAGCAGGAAAACATTGCAATTTTAAATCCCGTGTAAAAATTAAACAATACCTACGCGACAGGTCGGAGAGAGAATAGACTTTTATGAGAGTGAAATGGATTTTAATTGTGGAACAAAAAAGCATTGATAGTCATAATAATGTCGGTGAAATTATTCAACAATGTGACAGAAAAAAAAATCGAGCCAGCAATAAAGTCAGATGATACTGCACGGACAACTGAAATTAAAGTGTCCAAACATTTTTATTGTCCGTCAACGCTTATAAACGAAACGTTTTATTTAGTCAGCGTATAATTTAAAAGCCGTCGCATTAATGCGACGTGAGTCATGTTTATCGGACCAAAATGCGTGTTTCCGATTGACGGACGCCGCAGTTAATCGACTTGTCATCGAATTGAATTCGCTAAATGGAGCCGCTGGTGCGGAGGACATCACCGTAATGCTCTAACTAGACGTCATTATGGATGCCATCATGAAAATTATATGTTTCCATATAAATACCATTAAAATTTTAGGTCTCTTACTACTCACTAACTTTTTCAACGTCTGAACGAATGCAAATAGCATCAATCATTATTTGACAGTACATGCCACAGTACTGCCTCTGCCTTACTATATTTCAGATTATAAGAGCCCCATTTAAATGCAGCATCTATAATAAAACCCACAAACACCATTTGATTCAACAAAGTGCCGTTAAATTGCATTGGATTGTTGGTTGGTTTCGCCTGGCATTCCATTAGAAAAAACAACTTCATTATTAAATCTAAGTATTAAGTCAATTTAGCTTAATATTAAAATTAGTTATCTAGAAATAATGTATTGATATATTGGACCGTAAATAAAACATTAATATACTAAAGAAATTTCATCTTTAAAGACCGAAAGTAAGACAATATTCGGTCGTAATAAATAAGTCACGACATCGCAACGTCGACACGCCGTTAAATATTAATGCAATTAATGAATGTGTCACCAGTTTTAATTAATCTCCAATAATAACAAATTAAATTTGTTATATATAAATTTTAGTATCGTGTAGTGAATAATATCACGTGTTTACTTTGCACCGTTTATTGATATATTTATCTGTTATACTGATACTGTTAATTGCATGTACATATCTAATTTTCAATGTAAAATGTTTGACATACTATTTATACATAGTAACATAGTAGTATATGTATTATGCATTATATTTGATGTCCACTTAGAACAGTGTCATAGTAAGGTAGTGTCAGAATTTTAGTACCGAGACGCGACGCAAAAAAAACAATATAGTCTGAAAAAAATGTTGATAAAAATTATGGATGCTGGTAACAGAATGATATAGCGTTGTAACGGTGACGATGGAATTTTGGAATTTAAAATTTTTTGGAGCATTTAGGCGTTCCGGTAATAAATTGGACGGTGACGAGTGATGCGTTCGTCATGACGAGCGCTTTGCAGCGGCTGTAATAAAATGAGAAGGGTGATGTCACCTTTCCATACTAGCGATTTGAATATCATAATTTAAAATATTTTTAAAATTTTAGTCACTGGGTACGTCCAGAACTTAATTAAATTGTTTTGATACAGCAGCACACAGCAGTGAAAATAATACTGTCGCAGTATTATTTTCACTGCTGTGCCTATAAACTGGACCAATACAGCGCTAATATTTAAAGGTATATGAAAATGAATTAAAAATATTTCAGCATCATAGCTTCACTGTTATTTAGCTATAAAACTAAATAAAATGCTATACCAATATATGGACATTCTGATTTCATGAAGCTGTAATATAAAAAATGTTTACGTACTCATATATAGGTACACATCTGTAACACCAATTCATAAGCTACAACAAGAACGTACATAGTAAAACTATTCAACGAAATATCCCCCTTGTTTACATTCCAAAGTATAACTCCAGTTGAAAATAATAACGTTTTACAACGCTAGTGTAATAAAGCTGTTAGCAGCGGAGCCGATCGTGTCACCAAATGTTATTGATGCACGGGAAAAATCCGCACGGACATTTAGCAACGGACAAATTAATTTATCGACGTAGCCTCTATATACAGTGTTTCACTGCGTTTCGAATAAAGGGAAATCTATTTTCATTTCCGCTCTGATAGTGGCTGGAAATAAAAGCATTTGGCGTCCCGTGAGCGCTAACAGCAGGCGTACGTTTCAAATCTTTACACATGATAAAGAGGGGATCAAGGAATTTACATAGGTTTTTAATGATTTATCAATATGTCATGTAATAAGTGTATGTACTATTTGATGGGGTTTTTAACCCACAGAGAATATAATAATTTGCAATTCATATAAACATGTAAAGTTTTGTTAGTAATAAAATAACAATGTTACTGACCAAATCTTACGTATTCACATGAATTTCTATAATATATGTGTTCATACGTTAAAGTGTATATATATTTTATTCATAGATAATAATAATGATATTCGTATAAATAATTGAAAAAAAAAACAAAAAAAGCAGAAAAAGTATAAAAATAAAAAAATATGTTAAAGTAACTGTCATTTTTCTTTTAATCTATAAATTAATGTAACATTAACTTACCATTTCCAAAGGCCTTTCTAAACAAAATTAAAAAGTAAAATCACGCATAAATCTAAACATCTGTCAATTTTTAAAAATAGATTTTTATTTTTATTAATATTATTAATATGGCGTCTGCTAGCAACTTATGACAAAAATGAAATAATACATAGGTAATATTGGAGTGACAATTTGTACACTTGACCTGTCTCAATGAAAAAATAACGTGAAATTATAAAGTATGGAATAAAAAAATCTTTTCTTTTAATACTCACGACTATATATATGCGTTCCATACCTGTGAGGGGTGATTTGTATAAACTGAGAATTGGTTCTGCTAGGAGGGCGCCTCCAGTTTCTGAAATACAATCACGCTATTGTAACTCTTGTGTCAATCAGTAGTAAAGCCAAATATCCCTTGCCGTGTGAAACACGTAAGCCACAGATCTTAGTCTCTTTCTACATTTTCGTTTAAAGATCGCTGAAAACAACTTTATAAATATCAATTGTTATCCGAATTATAATACATTACTGAGATACGCAAACTTTAAACATAAGAGTGTGGGTAAAACGTGTGTAAATACCGACTTTTACCAACTCATACGATCGTAATTTAATATAATATAAAAGTACTTGTTTCAAAATGTAAAAATGTCGTTTTTAATGTACAAAAAATAAAAATTTACATTAAGTATCAGTAACAAAAATGAAGTATGACTCTACTTGGAAGTTGAATAAGGTTAAAAAAATTGGGTTTTAAAAATTATTTTCTGGATTTTTTATTTAGTTCCTTTCGTAACACGTCTATTTACAACACAAAATTGTAACATTTATTATCATACATTTCAAATGTCAAAAAAGTGTCTTAAAAATTGACCATGACTTAAGCCAAGTTATGCCTAATTTACTATGTCCGAGTGTACTTATCACTCGACTTATATAATTATGTATCTGTTTCGTTATTCTACTTTCATTAATTTTTGCTTGCCCAAATCATCTCAGCTCCTTGTTCCTCAGTGTATTTATTTGATTTATTTTACTGATTTTTTAAAAGTTATTGTCAATTAAATATTTTTTTTTAAATAATTGTCAAAAACATTAATAAATTGCACATCAACTTACAAAGAATTATTTAACTTTCTGTTTTCATTTGGCGCTGCTCTCTATACGTATAAGTAACTACTCTAATAGGACGGAAGTACATCATCTAGAACTGCCAAGAATATCACAAAAGAATTCGCTACATCCAAAGCAATTTCACATCTAACTTCACTAACTCAATTGCGAACCTAGGACTTCTTTGCTGGCGCTCTCTTTGTCGCACAAAATTCATAGAACACAATTTCACACTTGGCAGTATTTTGCGCTGACAATGTAATTTTTCACAATAATGGGATTAATGTTTTCAGCTCAAATAACTTGGCACTTTTTGTTCATGATTGATCGTTTCGGTGATAGTGCTAGGGTTCCATTGACAGCGGTAAGCGAATCATAATCAAATATTAAATTGATTATGATGCGTTGTTAATAATAAACCAATTAACTAACTTAAATAATAGCATGCCTATTTTATCAAAAAAAAATTTTATCAATTTAATAATATATATTATATGTATCGATTATACATCGAAACAAAAGTCACCAAATAATCCTTATCATTAATTACTTGGCTGCCTCGTTGGCTGAGCAATGGTAAGTGTCCGGGGTTTATTCCCGGGTCGGATACTGTTTGTTCTTGTAACTTGAAATTCGTAATAGTGGTTCGGAGTTTTGATCTTTGTCCGGTGTATAGCAATAGGCTTACCGCTTATTCAATAGAGGGACCTAAACTTAACTGAGATGCTGGAGTCTACTACACTTCTCTGCCTACCTCTTCGGGGATTACAGGCATGGTGTTTGATTTTTTTGATTAAATGAATTGAAATGAAATTTGAATTATAATCAAAATTAATGAAATTTGAATTATATTTAAAGAATATTATTGTTAAAATTATATAAATGAAATAACGGTACTTAATATTTAAACAAACACCGATAAAATTCCAAGTAGGTCAATAAATTGTGACGATAATTAATAACAAAAAAATATACTTTGATTATTTTAATGTTGGTAAAATTAATACAATACCAATTTAAAATTACGTGGATTTCCGTAATACACTCATCGTTCAATTATTATAGACATTTCACTGTTATTGTGGAAAAAATATAATATACGTGAACGTTAAACGTTTTAGAGCAACTTATCGGAAAACAGCAAACCGCTTTTAATACATTTCAAGATTCCTTTCTTTAGCTTAATGGCTTCTGTGATCGCTCTTTTATCTCCAAGGAATATATATATTTCTCATTTCTATTATTATCTGTTCTCCGCGTATTGAAACGTGATTTCATTTAAACGTTTTTCGAAAATCAATTCTTTGAATTTTATCGCATTTGAAATGTTCAGTTAAATGATATTCGCACAAAGAGTTTCCTAACTGACCTTGAAAAGTAAAATATATATAATTTACAATAGCAGTGATAGCCTAGTGGTTAAGAATTCAACCGCTCACTCCAGAGGTGCAGGGTTCATATCCATGGCGCGCACCTCTTTACAGAAGTGCGTTTTAAATTTAAATATCACTTGTTAACGGTGAAGGAAAACATCGTAAGGAAACCTACACACCTAAGGATTTATAAAAAAAAATTCTAAGGTGTGTGAAATCTGCCAACCCGCACTCGGCCAGGGTGGCAGACTATGGCCTTAACCCACTCAATATGAGAGGAGACCCATAATCCAACAGTGGAATTATAATGGGTCGATTATTATTTTATTTTATCTTTATTATATAATTTATTAGTAGCATATAGGTGTGTATGTACGAGTATGTATAACTGTATTAGGATAAGCCTGAGAAGCACACACGCAACGAAACCTTGTAATAAATACCTTGAGTTAAAATAGTTTCAACATATGTATATATTTCACTCTTGCACACGGTACTTATACTGTTAATAGAAGTTAGCCAGTGTTATTATTAAAAGTTACCTCTAATAATATATTTGAAAACTACGTAAGAACAGATAGCAAAAAAATTTACATAAAATTTATAAAAAAAATATTATTTATAGACAAAGTCATACATAAGTCGTAGATTACATGACCATGTTTTTAACAATATTGGGATAATGAAGAAAAATAACTAAAATGAACAGCGTTTAATAAATAGTTCCTGTTATTGAAGTGAAACCTTTTTAGGCGCGAAACGATATTCAATTTTTTTTTTGAACGGATATAATTAACAGATGTTGTTATAATATGGTTTTTATAAGTCGAAGGTTTATTATATATTAAAAGAGATAATAAATCGAATCTTTTGGTCTACAAAAGAACGTAAATTTTAAAACGTGCGTTAATTTACCAAGTAAATGGCATAAGTACGGAAGCAGCAGATACAAATATATATTAGAAATGTCAAAAAAATGTAACGTACTGTAATCAAAATGACACAATTGACATTTTTATTACTGTTTTTAATGCAATTCAATTCTTAATATAGGTGTGTGAAAAAAAAGTAACATCACGCCTGTAATACCTGATGGGGTAGACAGAGAGACTCCTATATGTACCTACATAGAATTGCTAGTGACCCTATTGCCATACACCGGGCACAGATCTAGACTCCGGATCACTACTAGAAATTCTAAATTAGAAAAATCCATTAGTACCCAACTCGGGATTTGAACTCGGGGCCTCTGGACCGGCAGTCGCGCTTGCAAGCACTTGACCAACGTGGCAGTCTGTTGGTACAGGTGTGATATCTGTAATACAGACGTGACTACAAAATTAGTCTAATTTATTTACAAAATATGTGATATTTCTTGTAAACAGAACCAGAAAATCGGTTCCAACTCCCCAGTCCCGGATTCGGTTTATATTTAATCCCGAGCTATTTATTCTGCGTCGTTAATCATATTTTGTAAGCATCACAGATTTTTTTACGATCATTATTTTTAACCGCAGGTCACCTTGACTGCAATTTCCAAACGAATAATTTTCAACGAAACTGTAAGATAAATATGTATATCAGTATACTCAGTGATGAAAGCTTCTAATTTGGTTTTATCTGTTATTTTTAATGTTTGATCCTTTGCTATATCCGGTACCAGCAAGATCATATTCGGTTCGCCATATAAATAACACACATGTTTCGGTGAATCTAGATATTTTTATAATTTAGTGAGGTAATTTAAAGAAATGAAACGTAATTCCATTGCGAGTGTTAAATGTTACTGGTGAAACGTGAAAGTCTACTACACTCCTCTGCCTATCCCTTCGGGAATTACAGGCGTAATGCTAC
>DWEC01001890.1:0-12507 GCA_018245735.1 Microceris miodesmiata | reverse complement strand
AAAAAAAAAAAACTAAATAAATGTATGTATTTTTTTACTATTAAGTCAATATTTATTTCAAATGATCTGTCACGAAACTTCATGTGGCATACCAAATTCCACGCGAGCGAAGCCGCGGGCAAAAGCTAGTATTTTATATACCATCAATTTGATTTCGAATAGTGTGGAGACATGCTCTAGACTTGTTGCAGTAGTGGGAGAGATCTGTTCCTATCTCGGTGTATAAAACTGTTTGCAGACTGTCATCTATTATTATGACACGCGGTGTTTAATTTTGTCCGCAGTTGTAGTAAAGCTTTTCAGAAGTTAAAGTCAAATGGACTGGCTATATATTTATAATATAATAGTAATGTATTTTAATTACAATGATAACATTTATAATAACATCATGTTTGATACTCTCCGACATTGGCTTGATGAAAATATTGATGAACAATACTAGCTTCAATTTGATAAATTAATGTAACATATCTATGAGATGTTACAGTGCGTTCATAGAAGTGGAGCCAACTCGAATTTAGAACCGGTTCGGTCGGATCTGACAACACCTTTATCGGACAGTCCCTTTAACGTTCCGGTCTGTAGAGTCTCCGTCGAACCATAGATGTGGCTTTGTTTATATGTGTGTGTGTGTGTTACTGGCTGTTTTCGTCAACTGGAGTTGTCCCTGTTGCGTTTCTGTATATAGTTAATACATATGTATTATATACATATTATATACAGCCAAACAAGCGTCGGTGTATTACTGTAAGACGATACGCGTGGGGCGTCGTCGGTGCATTAAATGCGGACCGGCGATGTCACAACACAATGCGCTATGCGGCTTCTCTAGACAACGCTCTTGATATGTATTTATAACTTCACGCCTGTGATTCCTGAAGGGGTAAATGTGGACTGAAGGCCAGTAAAGACGGAGATATTTAACACTCCGCGCTTCCATCTTATCTTATAAGGGACCTGGTCTCACGATAACGAAAATAATTAAGTAATACTTATAATATTGTCTTGGGCGAACTTCACACATGGACACCTTTATCTATGGCCATAAGTTATATTATGATAACCTAAATGGAATTCGAACCCACAACTATCGCAATACAAAGATCGAGCACAGTGGCGTGCTATGGGAGAGGCCTATGTCCAGCAGTGGACGGAAATAGGCTGATGGTGATGATGAACCTTTGCTTTAACAGACAGGTTCTCTAACTATAAGCTATTGATTAAGGACATTGATGATCTAATATAGTATAATATTTGTTGGTTATCTATTGCAAATCTTTGTCAAAATGTTCATTATGACTCTATAAGTTTATTAGAGATATTAACTCAGATACAATTGCGGTCAGCCGTTTGTTAGGTGACTACTTTTCGAAGCGGATCCTTATATCGCCGTCCATGCTATATGGTCAGTCATTAAACAACAATAGACCTTACAATGGTAAATGCTAACAGGTAAGGAAGGGTTCTTCGAGAAAGTTCCAAAATGATTTCTCATAGAAATGGATATCGCGTCTCTCTTTTACTGTTGCAAACATCTTCATTCGACCGCGATCACTTCCCGTCATATATTCCGTCCGTATATTCAATACGTAAATTAAATTTGAAAAAGTACGGGTACAAATCATTGTATTTATCTAAATTAATACTTATTTTCTAGCAGATTAATGTAAGTGCCATAGATGCGAAAAGTCTGGAGTCTTTAAATACACGTCGCATAGATTTTTATTACACAATTAGTAGTGCACTATGCGATAATTACATCACTCGTTAGCAGAGTTAATTATACATAGTTACACTTTAGAATAACCACTCGTATTACGAGTGACACAGTAATAGCCGTAGCCTTAATAGCTGTTAGTACTACATTAATATCGTGAGTCTCATATTGTTTTGAACATCAACAATGCAGTTCTAGTAAACACACTCGACCTTGAGCAGAAATACACATTTACTATTACAGTACAAATAATAGAAACGCGGCCATTTTGACTGGAACGAATTTCTTGAAGGCGTGGAGAAATTGCAATGCTGGTTAGTGGACACGTGGGACTGTTTTAATGAGTACTATTCAAATAAAGTAACATAACGTCTGTATTTCCCTGAGTGGTAGGCAGTGGAACGTAGTCCACTAGTTATGTTGCATGTATAGCCATGAAATAGGACATGACCCTATTGTATTTCATTTATATTAATTTACTGTTAACTAGATGAGACAAGCGCACTTATATTAACATAGGTTTGGTATTCTCACTAAAGAAATGACTAGTAAAAATCACATGTGAATATAACTAAAACAAATAAATCCAAATAATTACAGATTAATATACACATAAAGACTGTATTTAACTCTATCACTGAGATTCTGTTTATCTTATCTAGTTTGTTTCGTCTGGTTATTAGATGTTGAGCCATTAAAAAAGCTTGGCACATAATAATACTTTAAATACACTCTGGCATGAAATATTTATCAACTCTCCAATATTTATGATTAAACATAATAAATCCCCATTACAAGTTGCAAGCTAATATCGTTATCGTTCACACGATAAAATCCGTTTAAAGTTTATGGCTGGCTTACAGTGTCAATAAACTGTGATCGGCTTATTTAGTTGCACGGGCGGCTATCTATGCCACATACGGCCAGCGTGATGGGGGACACGTCTACGAACATTGCAACGTGTTTATGTGTTTACGTATATTTCTCTGCCTACCCAGTAAAGGACCCATGTCCGTACGAAAAAGGATTCTTTGTTTGATACTTTTGTACATGACCATATCACACATATAACACAAGTAAATGGTTTGCTACTCATCACAGGCATCGTAATGAAATACTTTAAAATTTCTACCCGCTTTACTTCATGCCTTTCTTTTTCCTTGTCTTAAGGATATAAATCCAAAATTTCGAAGTTAATTTCCACGAGTCGTGAAATAGTATTTTAGACAATATGAAAACTCCATATAGAATTCATGTATGGAATTTATTCGTGAGTACTAAAAATAAAACGATATCTATCTATAAATAAGTGGAGTAATCTCTATAATGAATATTGTTGAAATTGCTTAAATAAAAGATATGCCGTATAAAGATATGCATGAATTATACGTGTGTATCCGTTTCGTACATTCGTAGTATAGAGCAGATAAAAGCTACGTTTGAGTCTCGATAGAAAAAATGAACAAGTATTTCTACTGATACAATCGAACTGGTTCGGTAAGGCTGTTGCCTCATCCGCTTTGGATATATACTTTGTGTAACTTATATACTTTAGTTACGAATGCACTAGTTACGAATTATAATGCTTCAGCTCAATATGTGGTCGCTAACACTACTTTCGTTAGTATCGCGATAGTTTGGGCTCTATTTTAAGATTGCTATTAATTGCTGATTGCGGTATAGCGCAGCCTAAATAGGCACGGCTAAATGCCCTGGCCGCCGACGGGCAGCAGCGTCGACGGTGCGAAAAGCTGTGCCCTGCGATTTCCAACCCGCATGCCCAGCGTGGAGATTACCGGCATAAACCCCCTTTTGAGGAGGCCTATGTCCAGCAGTGGACTGAGATAGGCTGATGATGATGACATGCCAATTTTATTCGATTCTATTTCAGATTCTATAAACATTCATTTTTATGTGTAGGCACAAAAAAAATAAATGTCAAAGAGTCAGGCAAATAGAGTTTAATTAAGTCGTGTAAAAATACACTAAAATACGATGTTGAAATACAATTTTACAAACTTAACAAATAAAAAAATTATACCATTCTAAATAGCCAATATTTTCCGCCTAATCTCGGACCGTGTGCAAAATTAAAAAGTTTCTTAAGAATTCCTTTCCTTTGAAATTCGTTTCCTAAATGAACTTCTAATTTATACGAAAGATATTAACGGAATCCGATGAATTTACGGACTGTTAATTAAAACCTTGGTGTTACATTTTTTATGAGTAATGAATAATACGAATTAGGGAGGTAACACAATAAATTCTGGGTTTATTTAAGTAATTATGAGTTTGTTCACATATAAGCCACGAAGCAACAATGTTGGCTTTGTTAGTTACTGGTTACTACTGTTACTGGCTATTGAGAGCATTTGTCATATATAAGTTAATGATGTATTATACTGTGTAAATTCTTATGATTTCAGGTGACTACAAGGTGAGAATCGATGTTTAGGACAATAATTTATTATTCAGATCTTATTCGATCGGACATAAACTATATAAAAATTGGTAATTAAATCTTAAGGTATGCAATATATGAGTAGCTAAATATATTTCAGTATTGCCATTCTGACATTCAGCAGCGTAGTAAAGTAAGGGTAAGATGATCTAAATGTGTTAGTTTCTTTTCTGTGGACAAGTTTTGATAAAGATTTTTAATTCTCTGTAATATTAATCATTCCACAGTTTTTGTACTGAATTAAATCAAGTGTTTATTCATATTTTTTATATTCACTTATTGTATTTCCCAAAATATTTTAAAAGTGTTACAGTCGAAGGGAATTCGAAATTAACTTTCTTTAAGCAAAAAGTTCGTGTAGATGTTTTGATTCTTCACTTTTCATTATTTTCAATATCTGGCAAATCTAAGAAATGCTATTTTATTTAATTCCGGGCGAATAATATGTTCCTCAAGGAACATTAATTAAAATTCTTTATATTTCGCTTATAATGAATTTTGTTTTGTCAAAAGACCTATCTATCTACATGTAGAACTGGATTTAGAAGATGAGAGAATTAATTTAACCTTGAGACATACTTATAAAAAAGAGAAATTATTGATTAAGCGTCTTACATTGTTGTATATCGGTACGTAGTACTGTTACATTATTATGTTGATCTGTAATGTTTTTCGAATTTTACTGTTACATGTTTCGTAAGTATTATATACATGATTAATATGTACCGGCCTAAGTCACGTGCGCCTCCGCGACCTCGCTGCAAACGGCGGGAGCTGTTAAGAAAGGACCTCATACGGGTCTGAAACTAGTCGGGCCATCCCTAAAAACGCACGTTAGTTAAACCGGTACTGATATAATCATGTTCTTCGATTTTTTATCCAAAGATAATAGGTGCAGTCCAACAGCAGACATCAATTTCGCGTCAATTTGTAATGGGAATAATAAAAAGAAGTTTTTTATGAGATGCTAATATTTCAATTTTGTGCTGTCGTAAAAGAGGTGTAAAGCACTATTTTTATGGAGCGAAATATTCAGGTACACTGTGGGATTACGGGACATGTGTTAAAGCACTTTTGGGACTATTATGTAAAGTGGATTCTGCAGACGTTCATTTTGCAGCTTCTAGGGAGTCTATATTTTGTGCTCTATATACATATCTTGTGATGGAGAAAATTAATGGTATATCTTTGAAAAGATATGAAATGTGCCCAACAAGTTAGGTAAAAGTAAAATGGAAAGTAAAAAGTAACATATCTGTCTTCAGAAAGTCTTGTTTTATTAAGGGATAGTACCTTGGCGTTTGGAGCAGTCGGAGTGAACATTGTGGATTTACCAACCGAACACAAAGAGGAGAGAGCAATGATTGTCAATTTCAATTTTGTTGTATTCAAACATACATAAATAACTACGTGTATGTACGTAAACTGTGTAAATATACCGATATATCGACAGTTTCGTATCACGGCGCAAATTTAAACAGCCATAATTCGAACAATAAATTTCACGTCGTATACATTGGCATTTTACCAATTTTCTCACACAATGGTGAGGGTGTAAAATCCTCTATTTATGGATATTATTAAGATGGAATGTTGTGGGCACGAAAATCCCATGGCTTATGGTATACACAGAGGATGAGGGTCTGTCTTAAGATTGAACGATAAAATTCGATCAACGCAAGATTATGGAATTCTAAATGTGGATTTTTTTAAATTGTGTTTATTGTTACATGCTAGAGAAACGTGGGAGTATTCTACCATTCTTTGCCTACCCTTTCGGGGATTACAGGCGTGTTGTTACGATTGTTACATGTGAATTTATACAATAAAACGTTTTGTATACTTCGATGAGCCGAGCCTTGCCGGGACCGATTTGAATCGTACATTTCAATTCATTAGTGCGATTACAAAGCTGCTTTTGATACAGATCTGCAGCAGAGATCAGAATATTAGATAGTAATGAAATGTAGAGAAGTTTTTGTACTGTTTGTTTGTAGAATATCTTACACGTGTAGAATAATAATGTTACATAAATCTTTTTGTGCTTGGAGAATGGAAAAAATGTATTAATTTTATATGGAAGTTCATTAATCATGAAGTTGGAAATGGAAAGGACATATTGGTATGGATATACTTTGAAATGTAAGTTAATGTGATCGTTGTTTTTTCAACTTGTTCTGTAATGTTACCATAATATAAACATAGAGAAAAAATGTAGTGTCGGGTTCTAGTACGAAAACATAATATATGAATATAGAATAAGCTTTATCACCACTTCAATAGTAGGCAATGCCCCATAAAATATATAGATATGCAATGTACCTGCCTTGGTATCGGATAATTTTTTTGGCATGTCATAAGCTCGTAAAATTTCCCCATTTATCACATTTATGGTTTTGATAGGGTAACACAAATATTTGCAAGCCCACTTTGCGTGTTCAAAAGGATAATAAATATTCTACTAGTGATAAAGTTACGTTTCCGTGTGTGGACTATGTAGTACTTGTATCTTAGTCATTTGTGTGATTTATAAGATTACTTTATAAGCATTTTTATACCATGCTTTTATATAAACTTTTAACACATTTTGACATGTTGCAAGTTATAGATGTGGTTGCATTAATACGTACGGTATGAACAAAATTTGTAATATATACATCTCTTTTAGCACTTACTCGCTCTCGAGAATTTTTCAATTTTCCTTTTTCTGTGTAAAATTATAGTAAGAATATTGAATTGCATATCTCTTAGTCTACTAGAAGTGATTTATGTTTTCGAGTGATTGAAAAGTGAGTTAGTTCCAACTATTTGATTTTTGAAAATCCATAAATCAAGAACTATTTAGATTAGATTTTCGAAGGTATAAAGTTTAGGTCATATCGACAATCTTAGTACGTGGCTTGAAACTTAAGCCCCTTTTTAGTTCAATAAATCCTAAGCAAAAGGAGGTCAAAAGTGGTTCAAAACGATTACTTGAAATGTAAATTTTTGCCTTTGGTCGAAGATTTGCGGCGTTAGGATATTTCATTTTTTTTGTACTGGGTTCTATAAGCTCGAGGAGAGGTCTCGAACATTTAGAGAATATCAAAAGACAGTTAGATAGCAGAAAGTCGACTAACAATAATATGATTTTCTCCATGAAGAATTACGAAATAAAAGTACATATCTTAAATACGACCTTACATCTTCATTTTCCATTTTCATTTTCAGGGTGTCCTAAGAGGCAACTACACCCGACGCTGGCAGATAGTGATTTAGCACAGCGTACTTCAGCTACATGCTGTGACCGTCGACGGGCAGCTGCGTAGACTATGTGAGAAGACGCAGGTACTTTGAAACCCCCCTACCCCCCGACTACCCCCATGCCCAGCGTGGGAGTCATGGGCAAAAACTTTTCAGGGGAGACTTATATCCAGTAGTGGACTTAGAAAGGTTGATAATGAAATTTATTTTCATTAATTTCTCATTCATTTAGAAATGTGTACACCAAGAGTTATAGAAAAGATTTAAACACAAAGTTCAATAACACTTTATGATATATGAAATATCATTTTAAATATTCAAACAATATTGCTCAATGTATTGCTATCGTGTTTATGAAACCATAAAATCACCAAATACAAACCACCGTAAAAATGACTTCCTTATCATTGACAGCGTGGTGGGAATATTTTGGCGTTAATAATGCTTGTTCTATTCCTATAAGTGAAGAGAGTAGCAGGCAAGCAGGCAGCAGTTACACTTAGTCGATGTTACCTACGAGTATGAACATCTGCTACCAAAATCGAACAGAATTATAGGTATTCTACTAAGTGGGATGTGATTTTGTTTCAATATACATCAAGCAATCGCAAAACGCGATGGTGACGAAGTCCTATACCTAATATACGGAGTATATAAATCAAATTAGCGATGGGAATTTATTTTTGGTTTATGGTCACACAAGTACCTATATTATTTACAATCAGAATATAACTAGTATATGAAAATATAGAAAGCCTTTAGAATTGACACTAAATAAGACAGTGTACATAAAGCACAGACAGAGACGGTAAATATAAAGAACGGGAGGTAATTTTTGATTTAAATCGATTTCCTACGGATAATTCATGAAACAGGTAGAGAAGGAAATCTTTTTCTTGACGAAGTTAAAGAAAAAGTAGATACTTATGTAATAACGTATATACAACTTAGCACCTTGATGTATTAAAAAGAGAAAAGAGCAATATAGAGAAGGAAAAAGCAAAGACAGTAGGTCACTTAAAGAAATTTAATCAAAGTGCTTGCAATAATTTACAGCGCTTTTTAAGGCACGTACAAGAAGCTAATATATAAACAATTACGGAATTCCATAGACGAACAGCGCAGAGTAAAATATTTGTATAATTAAGCAGAACGGCCAAAGCAATAATGGGAGTCGCAGAAAAATCCCAAAATTTTCTTAAGACAGTAAATTTAAATAAATTGTGTATTCCGAAAAAACTATGGTTTATGGACGTCAACTATGGATAGTAATTATTATCCATTCCTCATTGTTAATCATCAAACAAGACTCTTTTTCAATTTTGCCCTTTGACGAAGGTTTTAAGGCGGGTTTTTGCACCCTAGATAGTTGAGTGCTGATTACGTTTTAATCACTGAGACCCATGTTTTTGTGAGCTTAAATGTTGAGTTCACTTTAGTAAGCAAACAGTTGCCGGGGGCCAAGCTTATTGTTGTGCGAGTTCTCCATTTTCGCTCGGTAAAACTGAAGTTTTTATATATAGAAATATATTTTGCTCTATTCGACTATCGTGGACGTTTGGTAGACAATTGAAACCAAATTGGACATGGTATTCATAGATTTATAATCATCATATTACTCTAAATGTGAATTGATAAAATAAATAAAAAATAACGTAATATTTATAACTGCATATTTACGCTTTGTGGTACTGAAACATTTTATAAAAATAATACTTCGTATAAAATGTCTATGTGAGATATGATACTCAAAATACGGTGAGAGTTTTTACGTTATTTTCGTATGAAATAAATATTGGCAGCGCGTAAAAAATGTTATAAAATCGACGAAAAAATATAGGTACTGAAAAAGTGTATTGTATTTTATAAAATTCGGCGAAGTGAATTTTCAATTTTGATAAGACTTCAAGAGGCGAGTGATGCCGTAAAAAGTTTACCAAGAGTGGAATATTCATTATTGATGCGTCGACTGGAATGTGTTCGCCATCAAATTTTTTGGAGTGTTAGACTTTAACGAAGTAATCAAACACCGTCTTGGTACTACTTTAGGTTTTGATTAAATTTTACCCTATCGTACATTTGCTGTTTCAATCGTAATATGGTAACATAATATAACATACCCTTCTGTCTACCCCTTCGGAAAAATACACTCTCCGAAGCGTTATACAAAGTGTTGTACATTTTCAAGATTCATCAGTAATGTCATATATTCTACCATGAAATAGTAGGTGAGCCCTGTCATATATCGGGCAAAAATCCAGATTCCGTGCTATTACTGAGAATTTTGCGTTAGGAAAATTCAATAATACTTTTTGCTCATTCCGAGAATTGAACTCAGAAAATCTTTATCAACGATTGCGCTTTCAGCTTCTAGACCGATGCGAATGTTAATATTGTAACGTTTAGATATTTATGAATTCAAGCTACTACAGCCAAAACATAATCCAACAATTATTGCATGTCACGATCGTGACATAACGTTTAAAGAATGGCCGAGCTAACGCGACGGCGAACAATAAATCGCGGGACAGCAGGCTTGTTGGAGTTGTTGGCAAATAAACGAACGTGCGTCGGGCGAACCCGGGGCCGCGGGGCGAGGGGGACCGAGCGCGCTGCTGGAGCCAACCAACAGCCAACACGTTCAGTGACCTGCGCGTCGCACTGCTCGGTGAACGCATTACGCCGCTCGTTACAGGCACCCAACATGGGCGACATGGTGATTTTCCCGCGTAAATTGCTCCGGAAATTCATTCAGCTCTACAAAGAATTGCCATGTCTATGGGATCGTCAATGTCCCGCGTACAAAAACAAGCAGAAGCGTCACGATGCAGTCTCGAAACTCACAGAGCTGTTGCAGACACATTTCCCCAAGGCGACTCGCGTGCACGTTCTGAGAAAGATCGAGAGTTTGCGCGCCTGTGTGCGTAGGGAGTACAAAAGGGTTCTCAATAGTCGGGAGAAGGCAACACAACCTGATGAGATATATACACCGAATTTGTGGTATTATGATCTGTGTTCGTTCGTGTTCGGCGAGGACGGAAACAATTACCAAGCGCGAGAAGGGCTACGGGTTTCCAATGAACAGAATGCGGTGAGTTCGCAATTGGAATTGCGACACGGTTGTACGTTAATTGTCAAAGCAGATTGAATGTTGCCAGTAACGAATGCCGAGGGCCATTTTTTTGTAATTTTGTTAGTATGGAGAACTATTATCAACGATATTATTTAATTTTCTCGAAGAATAGAACAAAATAGTATTAATATAAATAATTACGTGTAATATAAACTTACAATGATTATTTTATGTTATTTTTCACAAATTCTAACGTGGACCATTGTCATTTTAAATTGATTAGACTAGAAATGCATTTTGGCTCAAATTCTTATATTAAAATTATATATTCCATATAAGTATTGCTCTTCAGAAAGTTTGGACGGGATAAGGCGCATTGTTATCTCCAGCTACTGAAATTGTATTCTCTTGTAAGAATACATGCAAATTGATACTCCATTGTTATGAAGATTGGAAGTTCTCGGTCTAAGCTTGAAAACCTTACATTTTTGCTGCGACATGCATAACATCTGTTGGGATTTTATGAGATGTAGAAGAAAAATAGATTTTTCTTTTATGCTGACGAATTATACATATTCTGGATATAGTCTAAAAATATTACATTACATCCAATTGTGAACAGGTCCGACATACTGTGCATACTCTACTATTTTCAAAAGCGGCAGAAATAACTAAGGCAGTTGTACTGGTACAATCAAATCCTGATGGTAACGACAGATAGTAACGAAGGTCCTATTAAACTGATGTAAAAGTCGATGGAGTGCGGTACTCAAATTCAAATTCATTTATTCAAAATTGGTTCATAAGAACACTTTTTGTACGTCAACGTTTTGTACGTACTGATTATGTAACCATCTACATATGTATATATGTATGTATAGTTATTATTGCCGTAACAAAAATAAAAATTCGAATGTTTTTAAAAGTTTACTTAAATTTTAAATGTAACACAATTATTTAATATGAACTTAAACTAAAACATACAGTTTGAATATCTGATATATGGGGATATGAAATGAAGTGGATATACTTATGACATGACGTGGCGATATGATGTCTAACGGTATAAGTAAACATTAAAATAACTATAAAAGAAAATAAATGCCTTTAAAAAATCGATTAGAGGACACGATATCTAAACTTCTGCAGATTTCGTTCATGGAGATTGCCAGTAACAGTTATTCCAATAAAACTTCTATAGAAATGCACGGCTTCAGGAGATTAAAGTCGTCGGATTACGTTTCCAGTCCTGTTGGAGTCCGTGTTGTTTGAAATGAGAGATGTATTTCGAGACTAAATAAGATAGAAAATACATAAGGAAAATCTTATCAAACGTTGTGTGGTTGAGAGAAATATATGGCGGTTTCATTAATTAACCACACAGTCAACCGCGGAATTTTCCATTTTGTCATAAATTGTTTGGAATCAACGAGAGGTTAATTTTAAATTTTAATTTCATTCAATATACATTTGTATGGTTGTATTGAATGATAATGGGATAATGAGTCCATTGTAAAAATGTAAGGAATAAATTAATTTGCGGATAAAAAGTGGATGGATAAATGGCTATATTATGACCGCACATGGGATACAGGAAATTAGAACCAATAATCGTTTCAAATCTAAACTACAAAGAAAGTACATAAAACAGAATGTAACAAAATATGTCATGTTAAACGACTCACGTCTCAGAATTTAAGTACTTTGACCCACTTTTTAAAAAAATAATCAAGTTTCTTTGACCTACTTTATGAAAATTCAATGAGTTGTTTTTATTAATTAAATTTAAATTAAGGGATCAATGAAAGAAGTTCCTTGATTGCGTTAGAATTATAACTTGTTATAATTTTTTCTGGTTTTGTTGGAATAGATCTATGAAGATTAATCTAGATGAATTTGTCAACATAATACTATTCATTGAAAAAAGATATGATTCCAAGCCTCTGTTGTGCAGTCGAATTTACGGTTTGCGTGTAATTTGACCTGTGAGGTTTAACCTAAATTTATCTTTTT
>DWEC01001889.1:0-12508 GCA_018245735.1 Microceris miodesmiata | reverse complement strand
ACACGCTGAGATTAAGGGAAAACAATAATTAGTCTGCCAACCCGCACTTGGCCAGCGTGGCAGACTATGGCCTTAACCGTCTCAATATTAGAGGAGACCCATATTACAACAGTGGAACTATAATGGATCCATTATTATTATTAATAATTAGCCATCTGTTGATATTTAAATACCTCTTTGTTAGTTATACTTACATCTTATAGTACTTATCGTTACAGCGTTTGCCTTCTGGCTACTATTTTCTATTATTCAAAAGATTAATACTTTCAACATAGTATAACTTCATTCAGATTAAAATAACCTCTTAAATTGAAATGTATTTTGTTTTCACCGCCGACTTTTTTAATCTATCAGAATGTTGCAAGGGGGATGTCTGGGTAGCCACATTATTTTACAAGATTAAATAAAAAAATGTAATAGATATTTGAAGTTTAAAATTTAGAAACGCAAAATTCTAAGTGAACCTCACAACATTACGCCTTTATTTTCTCAAAGGGCCAGTTAAAGGAATGTAGTACCTTCACTTTTGTCTGGTTATGTTAAACATGGGATAGAGGCACATAGGCCGAGCTATTAGTGGGAAATTTAAGTTCGAAAAACCCAATAATATTTTGTTTGACCCGGCAATTGAACCCAGGATCTCTCGTTCAGCAGTCGTACTTGCTACTACTAGTCCAACAAGCAAGTCACAGAACGTACATAATTTCAATAATAACCCCTGCTATCATTTAATTAGTTGTCTAAAGTTCTGCTCTCTGTGGAAAGCTAGTTTTACAGTAGGTGTGCGGGAAGCAAAGAATTTAATCTACAATGAAAGAACTCGGAGGTTCTTTGTGCGTGTCACCTACCGCCCGACCTCGGAACGTAGTGTGATCTCCGACTTTAAGCTACGAAATGTTGAATTATTGATGCGGTATCCCGTCAATGGGGAAAACACAACATAAAAGGAAATTAAAAATATAACTAGGTACTAGTACTTCTGCTACACACTCTGAACAGTGACCAAACCTGAAAATGTGGGTACGAGTATAAATTCTAAACCTATTTACTTTTTGGCTGGTCGTCATTTTTTTCTTTTTAATCTCGTTTCAGAATTTTTCTTTTGCTGTATTTCAGCATATTTCTTTGAGCTATAGCTCCGTTTAATCTACGGTATAAGGGTCTTAAATTTTATTTTATACCAGTATTACTACTAGAGAAACCAATTTACTCAATTGTGTATCATTTTTAGTGGCGTTAGTGTCGAGACTGGTGCTGAGAATATAATCAAGTTGAAATATTGAGGTCGAAGGACCGCACCGCATTCTGTAAAATGGGTATTCTAAAAATGTTTTTTCGCTTTAAACATTAATAAAAAATTTTAGCATGTGTATACTGGTTCTTTTTTTGTATCTATATTTCTTGTAGATTTATTTCTGTTGGAATAAACTTTTAATTTTTAAATGTGTATTTTTTGCTGTATATACTTTCTGATAAACATATTTTCTTTTATAGGGAAAATAAATATAAAGGGCTAGGCTTAAAATTATAATTAATATGCTCTATTACCATTGTAAATGAAGTGTCTTTATTTATGGTATATTATTTTCTTTATTTAATCTAATCCTTAATCCTTAATCTGTGAACTTGCATGATAATTATATATTAATATGTGGGTAACTATCGACCCTCTATTTGTGTTCTTTGTGAATAACATGTACATGATAAAATTATACGTTTAGCGAATTGGACGTACAAAGTAATGATGACGTAGTAAACGTAAAAAAACTATGCCATATCCGATCTTTGCTTTTGGGTGATCTTGGTGACTTTTCCTTACAATTCAATATCATCCCTTTGTTGCCGGTTTTCGCTTTAATAAATGCGTTGGATCCCCAATTTTCTTCGAATAATATTGTCACCTCAGCCGCTTACGATTTAACCATCAGCGGGTATTTAGGTTTATTGTCGACTCAAATAGAATCGGTTTTTCTTTTTTAACGTTACTAGCTGACCCGCGCCAATTCTTGCACAGTCTCATGATTAAACTCTGAATTACGATATACAATAATAAAGATTAGCCAAGTGTCAAATAACAAATAAAATTATTTTATTTTGAAAAAGTAGTACATATAGGTTTAATTGAAAATCTTATTATCCATGTATACAGTATTTATAATACATATGACCATAGAAATAGCGGAACAGATTATTGATTTAGGTAATAAAATTACGTTGGTTATGTTTATATTATCTATATATTTGTGTTTATATAATTTGACACAGTTGTTACGAAATACATCAACAGATGGCGGTACTGGACTCAACGAAGAATTGTTTTCAATTACTTTTTTCAATGCAAACATTAAATTTAAAATTATTATTTTATCTTCATCAATAGCTATGGACGTATGTGGAAAGGGTGTCCAAATTTGTCTTAAAATTGAGGGCAACCCTCGCTACATAAAATTGAGAGATATTTTCGCTTCGCCTCCGTATCGGAGTGTCTAGCATAGCATAGCCTTAAATACCTATTACATAAAGTACCCTGTGTAGGCCCACAACACGTAGAAGAGAAATCAAAATCCAATATCCTTCTCGAGACATAAACATATACATATAATATCATCATGATGACGATAGCAGGTACCTATATGCGGGTCAAAGAAATCCTTTAACACTAAAGATAGGTAATTCAACATCACATAGCGGGAATTGAAGGGATGAGCTCGGAATACTAACGGGTTCATTCTAAACTTCCGTTTCTTAAATTTGCATAGTAGAATTCAAAACACAATTCCATTTAATGCAAGAAGTTTAACGAAGCTTCTATAACTATAAATACAAAGCTTGTACAACCCCTCAGGCAGTTAACAGAAAGTTTCCATAGTTAAAGAAACAATGAGCCATGAGAAAGTTAATTAAAAACAATGGAGTCTCGACGGACCAATCGGAACAATCAGATAATATTTTCTAACGGTTATCGCGTTCTTGTTCGACTTATTAATTTCTTGTTTATGAAATGCCTACGATTTTAATTTACCAAGTCTTATTAAATTTATATTCTCTAAATCGAATACCGCATTGACCTTTGGTGGAAATTTACTTTTAGTGGTGCAAAAATACCAAATGTTTTTTTTGTATTGTTGTATTCGAGTTGTAAAATTAAGAAACCCAAAGAATATATTGAGTACTTGTGTGTCTTGCCATCATAATATTCGCTTTCGACCTAAGACATAACCACTGTGGTACGAAGCAAAGATGAGAAAAATCGGTAATGTTTGAGTTTTATATATCTCAAGTTTATATATAAGATATATATGTTTATCAAGTTTATATATCTCAAGTTTATATATATTTCAAGTTTTATATATCTCAATTGTAAATCTCAAGGAATAATTATAAGCGTTTTAGACGGACTTTTAGTAATCGTAATATTGAGATCAAAATATTGCATTCGACGATGTGGTTGTGAAATATTCAGGAATTTCAATACGATTTTCAGCTAATTTTATGTTAAATGATTACTCCTGAAAGTACCATGCAAAATATGTCTGTCTTAAATATATAACTTTTAAAAGAAACGCTCGTTGTTAACCATAATACGAAGTAATTTTCGATACAATGCTGGCAATTTAACAAAAATTTCATATTATACGTAAAGCCGAGTTATAACTTAAATTTTCTTGTAATTTTCTTGTTCAAGTTTCATACATAAAAGACAGCTAAGACAGTATTTGTTTTAGACGTATCTTTTCTGTTTAGATATTTCTTCAAGTAATCGAGGAATCTACTCGCCCTCTACTTCAGCGCGAACGAACAGCTTTTTACGACAATCATTAAAATTCGCCGAACGCTGTGAGATCTCCAATTCGCCTTTGATTGCTTCAACTTTGCTGGCAGAGATTTTGTTACTGTTCTATTGCTATTGGTTTCAAGTTTTTTCTTACCTTTTTAAATTACAAATAGATTTAATACCTATACCATAGCTAGAGGTAGGAAAGAATAAACTCATGGACTATAAAGGCTTATAAGCGCGGGAGACACGATTAGTTTCTATCGAGTAACATTAATCCGTATCGAAGATTAACTCATGACACGCGCCGACGCCAGGTGAGATATTACGTCATTACCCTGGACGCTAGCATCGGAAAAGTGGTTGGGAAAATTACTTTTAACGCAATAATGTCACGTAGGTTTTTTACTGGAATTTAGACATTGATACTTGTCTTTTTACATTACGCAGGTTAATCTAAATTGATAGTAATGATTAGGTCCTGGCTGATGGGGAAGTCATTCTCCGAAACTATACTACTCTATGAAGACAATGGTGAACGTGGAAGAAGTACGACAGATCTATAATGTATGTATGGCGTACGACAGATCTATAATGTATGTATGTATGTATGGCATTTGGTGATTTGTGCCTACTCCGTATGGAGCTGGCATGAAGATATCTATGTAATTCAAACTCCTTCGAAAGTAAACTCTTCTTAAGTTTCACGAGAGTTCGAGTAACTAGCTTAACAAGAGTAGTATTCATGTGAAAAAACATGACAGCACATCTGGATTTCCCCGGAGAGGTAGGCAGATGTGTCTAAGTAGGTACTACTCCCGCTTTTATCCGTCACATGAAGCAGGAGTAAGTCTATTGTCATACAGTGAAAACAAATTCGGACTCCGAGCTACTACTGGGAATTTCAAGTTAGATAAAAAATACTTTACACACTAAGCATTTACCACCTATCTTTGATTGTTTTTTTATTTTATATTATTCTTTTCAACAGCGAAATACATAACTATGATCATGCAAAATAATATAATATGATTATTAAATACGCGTGTTATAAATTATATAAATTATTAGATGACATTATATTACATAAATTATTAGATATTACATAAATTATTAACCGGCGTGCATGTATGGAGAGAGTGATGAACGTGGACGAAGCACGACAGGTGTGTAAGAATAGAGATGTCTGGCACTCTGTGCTCTCTGCCTACCCCGCAAGGGACCTGGCGTGATGATATGTATGTATGTATTAAATACGCGTGTTTTCTTTTTCATTTGAACGGATAGATTTGAAATACAACTTATTTCAATGTGCCTTTAATATGGCTTAATGCAAGCTAACGAGTAGCTTATGTAGGCATTACTATGTGACAATTATACAGGCTGATGTTAAAGCGTATGTAGCGTGCGCGCGCGCTGACGCGGCAAATTTGATCGCGCGGTTTGGCTTACGGGCGCGTTTAGTTATGACTATACAGCGTGAGTATTTTTTGGGCTACATCGTTTTTCAATAAATTTTATAGTATCAGTATTTTCGGTACAAAATATCATGCGTTCTATTTGGAACCATAAATATATCCAAGCTAATAACGTTTGAACCATTTTGTTTAGGCCTTATTTTGATTTCTATGCAATAGCAAAATAAATCGTAATTACGAAAAATCGTGGTCTTTACTGTTTTAGTTCCTTAGTTTACTATTTGTTTAAATGTCCTTTTATATTTCATTATCTATATGTATATCAGTGAAACGCTATCAAAACCACCGACCGACATACTTATGTGAGACAAATGCTTCATTTCCATCCCAATGCACCCTGTATAAGCCGCAGTGGCGGGCTATGATTCGGGGGCAAAGAAGCGTGAAATTGGTTTATTCGCTCGATCCGATGAATAATTAATATTGTAACGTGCGTCTAGCCGTACGCGGGTCTAGATTAAACCGGATCGCATCTGCATTTATAAACCACGTGGGAAACTCGACAGACGATCAGTCTTTTAAAGTGTTGGCTTTGGACGCTTGTGACGGTACGTCGAGTTTCCTTAGAAGTAGTGGAAACATGTTTTATTGATGAACAAAGAGTTCGGTCTATTATAACACATCATTTGTTAACTAGATTAATAAAACATTTCTTGTATCTACAAGTTTGGAGTGTGTTCTGGAGTGGAGGCCGCGTCTTGGCAAACGTAACGTAGGACGCCCTCCAGCTAGGTGGAGTGGCGATATACGCGAAGTGGCCGGCAGTGGTTGGATGCGACGAGCTGAAGTTCGAGCTCAGTGGCGTGATATAGCAGAGGCCTATCTTCAGTAATGGATAGTAGTGGGCTGATGATAATGATGATGATGATCTACAAGATTTAAAAATTAAGATTTTCTAACTTTTTAATATACAATTGAGGTTGAATATTACTACTGATATCTGGATATTTTTTTGTCTGTACCACGCACTCGGATAATGTTGACGAGCTAGTAGGATATACGACCACTTTACTAAAACGGTACATTTGGTGAAATAAAGGGTCACCATTTCACAATTAATTCTATTACGCTATAACTCGTTAATACAACGGTTCCCGCCCGAAAGATCATCTTGGCGAAGTCTACGTCGTATTTTAAATTCTTAATTGACGAACGGGTTTTCTTAAACAAACACTAGGGGAGATGGATATCAATTTGCATTTATATTATTTGAATATATTACTCCGTGCTCGGTATTTGAGAATGCAAATGCTATGTACTTACCTGATTTACCCACGAGTGCCGAAGGATTCGGGAATATTGTTCATAGTTTTCGTATAACTCTACCATGTAATATTAAAGTTTAATATAGGTACTAATTTTCTGCAGCGGAGGAAGCAGTGAAATTCTTAACAACATCCTGCCGGTGAAATTCATGGCCTATTTTCGAACTTAATTTTTTTTATTAATTTTCAAATAAACATTACCGATACGTATACTGTTGTGAATGTGTAAATTTAGAATTTAGTTTTAGAATTTAGTATGTATGCTATAATATATCACCATTGCGATTACACTCGGGTAATATTGATCGTAGTCTTCAACGCTATATACGCATCTACTCGTACATAACGCTTCGCTGAGAGTTATGCGATATTAATTACTGGAATATAAAATTAATATATGAATCAGTTGAATAAAACAAAAATCGAGATATCATTGACACTTTATATATAAATAAAACTTAACAATGGCGATACTGGTGCTCATTTTACATGTAAAACTTACCAATTTAAATAAAATATTCTTTGAATTGTTATCATTGAATGAATAATGATCACAAGCACTATTTAATTGGTGTCGACGATAATAAATATCTTTATATATACTATAGAGAGCCGATTATTTAAACATAACTATCGGATAAACGGTTAACTCGCAGCGTTTTTCTTGTGTTTCATATATTTTTCCACTCCGGACTCACAAATCGGCGAGCATCCAGGATAATGACGTAATATCTCACCTGGCGCGTATCATGAGTTAATCTCCGATACGGATTAATGTCACGCGATCGTGACTGAATGATCCCCGGGCGACTGTAATGGCGCTGTATCGCTGGATTTTATGTAATGTTAATACGTTACAGCTTTAACTTTTTCGTATAAGAAATATTGGTAATAAAATCATTATTTACCTTGGACTAATTGACAATCGCGGCTTATAATTATGACGTAATCGGGTACTAATTATTTAAATTGGCAACAATTATGTCGTGATGATGACACACCCCAAAAATCACTAATTTAATTTTTGAGTCGGAAGCGATAGTTCCCAGTGATTGTGTGCTGGTCATGGGATGGAACTTTTTAAATTTCCGTCATTAGTTGGCCTTCGGGAACACCAAAATACATATATCAGTTAAGGAGACTTCCACATATTCCATGCGACTGTGCGAAAATAGATAACATATTTTCTCGTGCTTAGAAAAAGTTAGAAAATATGAGTGGTCTCCACTATGTATATCAGGTTGCAATCAAACTGTAGTACTATTTAACTCTAAAAGGGCTACGTGCCCATTGATTACAAAAATGCACTAGTAACTGACTTTGTACAGTCGTGTATCGGATGACCGATTCAGATAAATACCTATTATCATCATCATCATAAATCGGTGCGTTTAATTAGAATTTTTAACACTTCATTAATAAACATGGTACGATTAAATCTCATAAAATATTGTAACTAAGCTTTTCTCAGTGAACGGCTTTGAATATGAAAACGTCGGTGCCGTTATTTTTCCGCGCGGCAGAGTTTTATTTAATTACTCCCGGAATCCTTCGGGACTTCGGTATTCGCAGATCCTATGCAAAACCTTTCCTATTTTCCCCTCTCATCAATATATTATGTCTTGAGAGAATTTATTTCCGTGCGAAGTTTCTACGCTATTGAAACGTATTGCATTTGGACTATTAAAAAGTTAAGTTAGTAGTTAAGTAAATTAAAAGACAAGAGATCAAGTTAAGTTTTTATTAATATCAAGTTTATATTCTCAGTGACAGTCATGTTGAGAGATCATAATTATACATAAAAATGATTTTGATATCTAGAGAAGTTCCGCTGGAATCTATAGAAATACACCTCTGGATGTGTATCTATTAGTAAGGTTCGCGAAAAGAGATGGACTCTTAGACGACAGAGTAAATTTTCCGTAGCAAAACTATGAAGAGTCAGAAGAAAATTAAATTAATGTAATAGATAAATTCGTACTTAAATAATATTAGATTAAATGTATTTAGATCCTTACTTCTTTCATATAAATCAACCATCACAAATTACAACTTGACTCACCGCTCGTCAACGACCCATTGTGCTTTAAAAATTTAATTCAGAGTGAATCATAACTGAGAATATAATATCAAAGACGATCGCAAATGTGGAATTCAAATGTTGCCGCACGAACGACCTTCCGAATGAAACGGCGAGTGCGGGCGCAATAAATTAGAAGCATTTTGAATTTACACCCCAAATCTAGTGTTTTATTGTTTGGCTGTAAAATAATTAAATTTCCATAACGTTGCATTTTCACCCCATGCGCCCTTATACCGTTCACTTTGATGTTTCATTCCGAATACTGTTATGTACTGTGCGCTTTTAAAAGCAAAAGCTTTTACAATATAATCTATATTACTTAACTTTGGCGTTATAAAATTAACAATATTGACGCTGGTACTGGTACGAGAGGTTACTGGTATGAGACTGAAAATGGTTCAGGCTCTCTAGTCGGAATACATTTTTATCCAACCTCGAATAGATTTGAAGGTTTACTAGGAAATAGTCATACGCGTAAATTGAAGACTGTCATAGTTGCTTTATTTATTTTATATGTGTCCCCATTTATCCGTTTATCCGTAATAGTTTAATAAACTATCATGTCTCGTTTCATTATCTTATTCTCGTAAAGCATCCCGAAAGGATGATTGGTTTCAAATTAGACATTTGATCTGCAATAATTTCAACTACCCTTTAGTAGCGAAAGTGTCGTAGGGCTGCACGAAGTCGACACCCAAGTTTTGCATTGTTAGCGACACGCGCAATAAATCCTGTGTAATGAATAAGCACCCCTGACATGCGTCGACGGTTCGGTAGGGGGCAGCTGTAGCGAGTTTTTGTTAGGCATTTACACGTGCAATGTGTTGCTTATTAATGTTTTAATTTGTTAATAACAATTTGCAATTAATAAAACGCGGTTAAAACATATATGAATATTTATATAATTCAGACCGTCGCTTTGTTTGGAATAAAAATGTTTGTCTGTATGGCACTGAAAAAGCTCATTAAATTATCTGCAATTGCAATACCTACACCCATCATATATACTGCAATATATTGTCATAAATTTAAGAATAATTCAAAAACCCCCTGACAATTGTATCGAGAGTTCTTTTGGCAGCTTTCTTGAAGAGCCCGGTGTTATAGTGTTCGCGGATAATCTAAGATGGAAGGTCATTCCATGGAGTCCAGTCGATGTGGATGAAATCATTGTTTTTGGCGAGTGATGCGATTTAGGAAGTGTGATGTGAGCAACAGGTCAAAACATCCGTCAGAGCATTCACCACTGTAGAACCCAAGTCCCAAAGGAGGCAATCCAAATTGTATTTCGGTATTTCTTGCGTCGATGGCGATTCAGACCGCACGTTTTTGGACGGAATCACATAAAGTAAGTTGATATTGTGGTGCTTTTCCCCAGAGGTGGGAGCAGTACTTCATATCTGGTCTTATTTGAGATTTGTAAATCATCAGTAGTTACTCCGCATTGAAGTATAGTCTTGTCCGGCTTTTTAGCTACCTCCTTAACTTCTCTTTACAGATGACTTTTGTAAGGGTTGTAAGAAAGATTAAGGTCGTATTCTGCCACCCTGGCCACTCTGCAGGGTGACACGTTGCCTTTATATTGTGAAGTTTATTTTATATAAGATTAAAAAAGGAAACCTGTTTAGAATTTAACCTAGAAGCAGTTATTTGTTATTTGTATTTCGAACTAATGCTTGCCAACGTAGGGGAGACTCGTTTCATACAGTTGTTACATTGACATTGACAGATTTCACATGTTTTATTTTATGGCTTAAATAATAAAATTTATGTCCGTCACAAAATATGCCAACGTAAAGGTGAGTACATTGCTAGGAATATTGTTTTTTTTTTAATAATATAAACGAACGGAATAAATATATCATAATAAAGGTCAACAACGAAAATTATAATAACCTAAAACCTTTTGTTTTAAATTATTCTAAATGACTAACTTTATTCGGCTCTCCGGATTTGGTCGCTAACTCCACGGCACGGTTTTAAGGCCTGAAAGTCTGTTCATAAAGTAGTTAATTTAGTTGCGAGCTTATTCATTAATTATGATACGATAATTAAATGTAGAAGCCTAGCCAGTAATATAAAGTACTGAAATGTAAGTAAGGAGCTTACAACTTGTTTGAATTAATTAACAATGAACTGGAACCGAGTACTGGTGGAATTTAAGAGATTTTTTGACAAAGTTTCTCTAAGCTGCTGGAACTAAATTTTGGAATCACGACTACGCGTGGCTTCCTCTCACTAGAACTTTTGGTGTTCACGCCAACGTTATACCGAGCCTGTAATTTTTTTGCGTTTAATGTTCGCTAATGAGTATTTGTGCCAAATATTAATATACTAAATTGAATTTGGTTATAAAGTAGTAATCAATGTGTTAAGTAATAATATGCATTTGCACTATAAGAAAAGATTTAAATGATGTTCAGTTTTTACATACTCGTAGATCTTTTTTTCTATAACATTTAGTTTAAAAAATTATTTGTTTTACTACATTAATAAAATATTCTTACTACATTATTAAGTATTATTGTTCCCATTGAAATAAAATGAATTACATTTATCTAAATCCTCTATCCCTACGTGTTTCAATTTAACAACCGGTTAACGCAAAAACCTTATGAAATTTTCACGTTTTCTTCTTTAAGAATTCGTGCAGTTAAGAACTTTATTGCAAGACATATAAAGCAACATAAGCCATTATTTCTCCTTAAATTTATTTAAAAAGTAATGGCCATGATTCATGCACGCCGCGTAAACGCTAAGACAGTAATTTCTAGAATTTATTCGACTGCGCGCTACCCGCCTTTATGGCTCGGACTTTATGCAATTTTTTACATCTGTTCACACAGTGTGAATTATACTCCAGGTGTGAACAAAATTTGTCATGGAATTTATTTAACATACTAGCTTTTTATAGCATTTATTTCAATGAAGAGATGAAATAAAGTCCTATTTTATGTACAAGTTTCGCATCTTAACTCTTTATATTATATAAGGAAAATAAGTTTCCTAGTACAGTGTGTTAACGGCGTATACATACACGATATTTCAATGATTTTTAGAAATTTAGTTCCATTCAAGTGACTTGCGTTCCTTGAAGTTTTGTGTAACAGTTGTAAATAGTTTGAAATGATGTCAGATGCTTTATCGTTGATGACTTTCCTCGCCATTTTGATGTTTAAACAAGTAAACGGAATTCTTTAACAATACGCTCTCCAGTCTAACGTAATTTTGAAAGATTTTTCTATTTTGCAATTCCTAATAGTGGGACATAGTATAAAATACTTAGAGGAACGTGGAAGTGTAGTACACTCATGGGCGTACTCTGAGGGGGGGGGATTCCGATTTATTTTTTATCTCTGTCGGGTTCAGGGCTCATGTTTGCCTTACATACTACACGACGACACCTACACTAAACATTAAGTATATGTTGTATATAGGGGAAAATTAAAAAGTTATTGCATATACGAGTATTGCACTGCAAATTAACAATTTTAATCGACAACAGTAGATAGTAGAGAAGTATACTATATATCGCCCCTGCCTTCCCCGGGTACGCCCATGACTACACTCCTTTGCTACTTCTCCGTGAGATATTTGCCCTACGTGTACATTATTATAACATGCACATATGACATACCTACGAGTACATATTTGTTTTTACCCCAATATACATACCAATACCCAATTTACATACCAATATATAGTATTGTGAAGACCAAAAGCGTGGTGCGGGGAAATGTTAATAAATTGAGAGACATAGTAATAAATTACTGGTGTTGTTATAAATAGCATCTTAATAAGTGTAATAGTGAATTATAAAATTTCTGTTTATTTGCTTAAATATTTGAACTGTGTATAGTGTAAAATTCTGATAACAATTTTAGGTGTATCGATGAAAAAAAAAATG
>DWEC01001888.1:0-12514 GCA_018245735.1 Microceris miodesmiata | reverse complement strand
GTACTTGATAGATATGTAGATTTGTAATTAATTCATATCCATCGGATTATTTTGATGATTATTAACAAACAGTTATTACTTGAGCCTGGAATCGAACAAAGGATTTTTCGATCAACAGTCGCGCGAAGATCATCGAAATAGCCAATGGATCATACTATGATTAATACAATGTGATTCGTTGGCATTTGTACAACAATTAAATATAAATATGAATTTATGTGTTTATTATTACCAGAAATATTTTTTAAACCTCGATCGCTGTCCGAATGATTTTTATTTAATAATTTTCTATTGGCAGGCCGCGGTCTGGCGCGCCCTGTCCTGGTAGGGCTAATACTCCAGCCGCCGATGGGCAGCAGTGTAGGCGGTGCTAGAAGCCCTGTTCTGTCATACACAACATGCATGCACAGCGAAGAGATTATGGGAAAAGCCCCCTCAGAAGAGGCCATTGTACGGCTGTGGATTAAACAGGCTGATGATAATGATGATGATTTTTTTCCTTTGTATTATTAATTCAAAATAAGGATCCGTGGTCAAAAAGGAGAAAGAGTGGATGATGATAAAATTATAATTTTTCATCAGATTATCACTTGCTTGGAAAAATCTGGAACTTAATCATATATTTCGAATTTACTTGGTTACTATTATTGGTGCCTTGGAACTGGTTTTGGAATCGATCGAGTCCAAAGAAGTACACTCGTACAACGGGTACCTACACGGTTTTTTCAAAATTTCTTTTTGCTTGCACAAATGCAAGTTTGGGAGCATTTATTGGTAGCCGGCTAGGTTTTTGTACAAATAATCGAGAAGTTACCAATTTTAAACCGGCGGAGAACAAACTCGGTAATGCTGGTAAGTAGTTTTGAAGGGTAGTATATTTTTATCCTTATTTTTATTCATTTACATTTAGCACCAATAAGGATATCGCTATGTAGTACAATAGTGATTTCCTTATTGGTGCAACGTGTGAGTGCATTACACTCCTCTGCCTACCTCTGCCTACCTTTATTACCATGTCGTGTACCATGAAGAAACGTGCAAATAAAATAATGTATACGTGACCTTAATTATAGACCTGACCGTGACCGTGACCTTAATAATGAAGCATGTTTTAGATAAATAGGTGCGTTATGTCTGTATGTGGCCAGTCCTATCACTATCAACATTATCGTAACCAAAGGTATAATCGTTCCTCGGGTCTATAGCAATATTTTTTATAATTCAGTTGTAGTATATAGCAAAGTTATATACATGACCAGAGGATGCTCGAACGCTTGCCATAAATATGCTGAAATGTAAAAATAAATTTTAATGAAATATGCTAATAATATATTTTAAATACGATCAAAATCTACCCTGCTCTCAGAGTTGGTCTATTTGAAATGAGAAAAAGTTCCCAAATTTTTTTTATCATTAAACGTGGTTTGCGCGTATAGAGTACCTAATGAAAGTATCAGTAAGCATGTTAGATCTGTAAATATAGAGATGTTTAGCACTCGCTACTCTCTGCCTCTCCGGTAAGAAACTTAACGTGATGATATAACAATAATAATCATGTACATATCTACTACCATTCGTATTCTTTAGAAACATTTGTCATAATATTTTTGCTATATTCTTCATATTTTTGTAATGTACAAATATAGAAAGTTTATGAAAGCGTCATAAGCGTATATATCAACTATGTATGTAACCCTTGAGAGTTGTGCAGCGTCATTTATGAATGCATTTTATGACCTGGCGACAATATGTTGGTAGATACTCATACTAGTACAATAGCCTAATTCCGCCCGATAGGTCGGCAGAGAGATTGAACTTTGAATGGTTAGGAGCACCGATAATATCATCAACGAGACACATGCCAGCTCTGGAAATTTTCGTATGAATATAGTTCACCATATCTGTCTTTTGTTTTTTTTATTTATTTATTTATTTATGTACACTTAATACTTAAAACTAATAATCAAATAGAGACTTTGTTGTGTGGCATTCCGCACTTGGGCAGCGGAGTAGACTATGGTTTTAAAGTCTCTCATTCTAAAAGGTTTGTGTCTAGTGGAAGAATGATACTACGGTTGATGACGATGAGCGGAACATTCAAGTTGCGTATGCAAAAGATAAATAAAGAAGACAAATAATATAGATTATTAAGACAGGGAGAATGAATTTTACTAACCGTATAAAATGTTAACGCCTCGTTGGTTGAGTGGTTTCAAGCGCAACTGCCGATCGGGAGCTCCCGGGTTCAAAACCCGGGTCGGATACTTTTGGATTTTCTAATTTGGAATTTCTAGTAGTGATTCGGAGTCTGGATCTGTGCCGAGTGTATGGCTATAGGCTCACCACCTATTCCATGGGACATAAACGTAACTGGTGGAATGTAAGAGTTTACTTCACTCCTATGCCTATTCCTTCGGGGATTACAGGCGTGAAATTGCGTTTTGTATAAGATCAACTCACTGTATAACTAGCAGTTAAATCCACAATAAATTATAACTATAATGACAACTGTAAGTATACCATTTGCAAATATGAAATCTCGGAGAAAACTTACCGTCGTGATGTGAAGTGTGACCTACATATGGGACGACTGTTATAGTGAACGCAACCGTCATTTTAATATCATCAATATTTTCTGTGCAACGTTCATGCTTCTATGTAAGCATACATCGTTCTTAACAGGCACATAATAATTGTATATTCTGTCTCTATGAAGTCGGTCCCTCATTACTGAGGATCGTGATTCCGCTTGAAACCAGCCAGTAACATTCTCCAAGAGAAGCGATCAGGATTTGTAAACTGCTTAAGATTATTATTATTAGATTTTTTTGTATTATTTATGTACGCACATCAAAGACAAAATATATAGGTATGTATAAGATTGATTATGCAAGGGAACTATATAATTATTATTAACTTTATTTGAATTGAAAAAAAAAAGAAATTTAATCTCGGAAAGGATGATGCACATGATACAGCACGCAGGTCTCAAATGATCGCGCACGGATTGTATATAACATGAGACACGTGTTCGAACATGAAATTGTTATCTACACCGTTTTTATAACAAATAACACAAGTGGTGATAACAAATGTTTGGGCGCGCCGCTGCATCGATTATTTTAAATTATTATTATTTTATCAGCACACCAGATCCCTTAAGGGGTACACAAAGAACGTGCTTCTACATTCAACGTTCTTCATGCACACACTCCGGTTTTGGCGAATTTTGATTCCCCTCTGACCCAGTATCTAACCGACTTTCGAATACTTTTGAAATTCCGTTTTAAATCTGATCTAGACAGCATATGAAATTATATAACTTCCTAGCAAAGTGAACGTCTTTTTACAGCTGATTGTCGGTATAATGGACGGCGAGTAAAAATTTTCAGAATTACTCAACAATTTAATTATTTTAATGATCACAATCACCTGAGTCGACAACATATTTTATATTTTCAAAACATGAGACAAACGATAAACTCGCTGATGTAGCGAGTGAAATATGTCTAACATTTCTTTAAGGATTTAATATTAAAATATTAAATATAATTTAAAAATAAATAAATGAGTAATAAATCCCCGAGAAGCTAATTAATAGTAATTTTTCATTTAATTCCAATAGGCAGATGTCAATAAATAAAAATGTATAAAAAAAATTACAACAATTTATGATATAATTTGCAAGATGATGAAAGATGCAATAAATCAGGATGCAAAATAAATATTTTAGGTAAAATTGTGCAATTTTAATACGACCTTTTTCTTCTGTATTGAAATTTTTGTCTTAATTTTGTATTTTAATAATTTTAGTTTCGATAGGCTCATATTAGCTTCAATGAAAACTTTACTAACATTAGTGTTAAGCAATAACTTTAGTCTTTAGTTAATAACATTGAAACCTTGTCGCCTACTACGAAATTCTTATTATTATTACCAAAATTAACAAATGCTTCTCATTCCTCAAGCTATTACAGAGATTATTTATTAAGTTTTTTTCTTTATTTTTACATTTATGAACACTTGAAATATCACCAACGCATGGATTATTTATTCAACAGCCCTTTCCGTGAGTATGGACTGTGGGTACTTCCAGTTATATCATGTACTATCAGAGGCCAAACACCTCACCGCCGAGAAGGAAAGTCGGCCTCACTCTATTTGTTCTGTGTGCCTGTCACTTTCACGCTGATATTTATGGTGGCTTTACTATTGTTTTATATCTAACACTAAACTAATGTTCATTATTTATGTACGTAAGCTCTGTATGGTTTCCATCGATGGAAGTTATTGAAAATGGACAAGCACAGGAAAGCATTGTTATATGAGACAGAATAATGATTATTATTATAATTCATCTTTTATCTTTCTCCTACTGGACAAGGATCTTCTCTCCTCTCAGACAGAGAAATTTTAAGGTAATAACTAACAAATATGGTATTACATGTAACGCAGTATAATGTCAGTCTTCTCTGAAATAATAATCCAAAACTTAGGAATCTATGGAGCATATGTTTTTAAACCTATCGTCTTAAGCCACTATGCCGTTATAGTGGGTCAACAACAACTGAACTGAATTGACAACAACTGAAACGGTTTCAGTAAATGTGGAAAAAAACTTAAGTTTATTATTGAAATTTACGATTCAGTTATCGGTGAAAAGCATGAAATTGTTTTAAATAAATTTAACGCTTGCTTATGTAAATAATGCAGCATTAAATGGAAACGGATTTTGTGATAAAAAATCAATAGAATATTAGCACATCTAATAAGTTTATAATAAAACTGCAACGGTATTGTTCCTACATTGTGCTTGGCCACCATAGCGAAAGATGGTTTACTTTTTTTCATTCTGAGAAAGGATCCGTATCCACGATCCACCAGTGGAACGATAAATGAGGTGATGATGAGAATTGTTGCTGGAAAAATTCGTATAAGGAAGTTTATTTTAACCCTTTACAAACGTTATACACCTCATTGGTATAACTTACCCCGAAACACCTAGCATGATGATACATATAATAATAAAAACTTTGGATAAAAATCGAATCCTTTCATACATACATCCATACATAGGTATGGATGTATGTATTAGATTAGAAAGGATTAGATTAGATATATTACCTTAAACTTCGAAAACAGGCAGGTCTTTGATTGTCAGCTGGTGGTAGTATTATTACTGTATTGTATTACGATAGTACGGATTGTAGTACGATACAGGGCTTGAAGTTGTTTAATTATTTCACATACTTCGGACGAGAAATGCTTTGCAATTACACAATATTTTCTACTTGAGCAGTGGCTTCGAATTGTTTGCTCCTTAATTACTATGAGACTAATATCTACCCATATTCCTTTAAGTTCCATCACCTACTAGGAGTAGTAGTAGGAGGAGAAGGAGAAGTTTTTGTGGCAGGTGAAGTTGTGAACACATCATGAACTATAAACGTAATTTGTTTTTATTTTTCAAAATAATGAACGACTTTAAACTTATAAAGTACATTTATTTAATGCCGTCGTGACCATTGTTTTTATTTATCACAACTATACTTACTAGACGTATATAAGTGCACGACAGCATAAAATTAATTCAATACGATCATTTTTTAAACATTTTGTTTTTCGATGATCATTCCGCTGATAGAACACGGGTCTAACAGGAGACCAGACCAGAGTGCAAAGGTTTAATAATATATAATATTCAATTGATAACAAAGTGTGTATGTTTATATACAGTTATCACTTTAGCAAATATGCTAAAGAAAAAACATATATGCTGATGGTATTTGCAGTTCGAGTTAAATCATCTTTTTACATAACTACAGCTCACAGTGCAAATACAAAACATTTAATAGTAAAACTACACTTCAATAGAGAAGACATAGAGCAAAAAAGTGACAGGTAAAAAGTCTTGGTATTGTATACAAACTTAGTCGATTAAGTTGGTATGTTTTGGATAGGATCTTCGGTACGCTAATAAGTTAATATAGCAAAAAAACCACAATATCTATAGAATTCAATTATATTTCTTAATTGCATTTATAATGGTAGGTACATCATCATATCATCGTAGGTACATCATCGTAGGTACATCATCATCATCATCATTACCGGCCTGGTTCAGTCCACTGCTGGACATAGGCCTCTCCCAATGAGCGCCATCGTGCCCTGTCCACGGCTTGACGCATCCACCATCTGCCTGCAACCTTTCGCAGATCATCATACCGAAATGTAATTATAAAATGTTAAAATTCTCAGTTCGTTAGGTATTTTGAACAAGTACCTACATAGTCATTACATTTAGAGAATAAATAAGGAATCAAGGAGAACGATAATGAGTGCAAATTACAAGGTATTGGCGCTAAGAGTGTAGACACGCGCGCTTGTATCTACCAGTTGGAAGGTTCTCGATCAAATAGGAGAATGCTGTGGTACACGTGGCAACAATATGATGGATTTTAGGAATAAATAGATTTGTTCTATACATTCTTTAACCACGAGTTAATTGTTTTTAATTCTATTGACACTTTTAAATTACATGTTTATTTTGATAGAAAAAAATGATTAAACGATAAACCTCTGTAGAAACATTTCCACGTTCAGTCATAATAGCCTAAACTATCTGAATGTTTTCGTTTTAGAAAAAAAAACTGATAAAAAGTAATATAACACAAAAATGGCATTATTTGTAAAAAAAAATTAAGAAATCAATCAATCACTAATTGTTCCTTGTTTACAAAAGTTTTCCACGTGTTTAACTGGTAAATAAGTTAATAAATATACAAATAATTTTGCTACGTGCGCAAGGCTGCCGAGTTCATGATATATATGGATTAAAAATAAATCATTAAAAGAATTTACACTCGACTTGTTTAAGGGCGATTTAAAATTTAAAAAGTTTAAGGCCTACTAATTACATAAAAATGTTTTCACAAAAAAATATATTAATAATTTAAACGTTACATCACGCCTGTAATCCCCGAAGGGGTAGGCAGAGGAGTCTAATACACTCTCACGTTACACCCGTTACGTTTACCTCCCATGGAATAGGTGGTGAGTCTAACGCCTTACACCGGGCATATGTAGATTTAGACTCCGTGTCACTACTAGAAATTCTAAATTAGAAAAATGTAATAGTACCCGGCCCGGGATATGAACCCAGGACCTCTAAATCGGCAGTCGCGCTTGCAACCATTCAATCAACGAGTTGGTGTACTAAGAGCGTACTATGATAAAATGTACTAATATTAATACTGTTCTTAACAACCAACCTCACCTGACCGTGATGCTTCCTCCTATAGAACAGACAAGGCTCTGGCGACCGGCTGATCGTGGTAGGTATATTGCAGCTTACGTACGCGCAGCTTTATGCTCTGGCTACCGCACTCACTTGCATTTTCAGCTCGCGAATTATAGGCGAAAATCCTATTTAGGTAGGTATACGTCCTGCAGTGGATTGAGACAGACTGATGATGATGACAATATGTATATACATATGTCTTATAGTTCACTCCATCAGGTATTGTGTTGCCACCGGGAACTTATACATAAAGATTTGTTATTTACAAAATCTTTTAGTCAGAAAGTATGATAAATATTTTATATCAATGTTGCCATAGTAATAGTGCCGTGATAATGGCCATTAGGCCATAAATGTTTTCTGCATTTGCAATTAGTGATGACGTATGAAACTTTATTGCCTGAGTCATTATAACAAAATAACACCGCCCAATGATAATGTGATTGATATTGTTGATAAACATTTAACACCCGAAAATAATATAAGTATAAAAACACATTAACGGCTGATAACAGAATAAGTGGCCGGGCCCCACGCGCGGCTAACGACTGCTAACGATTTTAACTAATCGGTTAGCTGACGAAAATGTATGTACTTACTGTAAATGCCGTTTTACTACCGACGTAGATGTAATCTAACAAATAAATTTAACTATTGTAACATCGTATGAACTGCCTAAACAAAGTATCGTCGACCTCCTTAAAACCTTACCATCATGAACTTTGAACCTGTTCAGGTTAACGACTCGCGACGTTAAAGACAAAAAAATCGATAAAACAAATATGTATGTGGATTTTAATACAAAAAACGAATGGCTCTTATAATATCATTAAAAATTAGTTCCCTGTATATTAATTCTTTTTATCGCGTGATAGGCTAGCTTTTGGCCAAGAGCGCAGGTGCATCCTATGATGGGCAACGCGTACCAAGAAAAAACCTTCACCTTTGCTTCCAGTGGTCCTAGGTACGAAATCACACACGCAATTAGCGTATGCCACTCCGTAGCCGTCCGAAGAAAAAACGTGGAATCAAACTGAATATTAAAATTTTTCGTCGTTTATATATGTATTCTTTATCGAATTCATATTTAGAATGTGTTAGATAATTAGAACTGTCAAAATTTCTGAGACGATTCACAGTGGTTTTTCTTTATAAAACATAAACGAAAGAATATTCTTATAATCATCTTGACACCCGAATATTTACAGTCTTTTAAATACATCAATATAAATAATAGATCAACGGGCTGAGGAGAACGTAAATAATTCATTACCTATTATGTTGCGCTCAGACTCAGTGTATGTTCAACAGGGTCTGTGTGCTCACATGAGTAATTATTATGAATTAATAAAGCTATTTATTGAATAATCTTTGTTATTAGAATTTATTCTCCATTTGATATTTTCCATGAAAATTGGGGGATCCTCCTGTGGACAAAACCGGTAAGATACTGTCCGTTAACGGAACCAGTAACTTGTAAATCGCAGAGCAGAGCCTCTCGCGCCAGATACGCTGTTGCCCGTCGGCGGCCAAGGCATTTTGCTGCGCCAAGGTAGACTGCGCTACACCGCGATCAGCTGGTCACCAGAGCCTTGTCCGTTGTATTGCAGGCTGCACGGCAAACAGGCGAGTTGACTTAAACTCCCGAGGTGGAGCTTGGAACCCCTTTCATCCATAAGTACATAGTTAAAAATAGAATCTTCATAAATACATATATTCGGCAAATGCGAACCGCAGCTATTGTGTTGTGCGCAGATCTTTAATGGTTGAACACGTAACGTACGCGGAATAAAAATGGAGCTACTAGCGTTTACATAAATGACTTAAACTGTCATTGAATTTGATAGCCGCGTCGTTATGTTCGTGACACGAGGCGACAAGCGTATTTTGTGTCTACGGCCAGCAATCACAAGAACGATTTGCTCAAACAAAGTGGGTTCTATTATTAGATTTTTGTTCATCTATTTTTCCTACCTCTCAGACGTTTATACGAGCGGAGTCTATCAATAGATATCTATATTTATTCGTCTATATTTTTAGTTATATATCTATATCAACAGTTATATGTCTATAGAGTTACTTCTTAATATCAATTACAAGCTGTAGTAGGCGAATGGTTTACAATTTATTGGCCTATCCAGAAGTTTCTGAGTTCGAGTCCTGTAGCATATCTTTAAGTTCTCCATTATGTTTTCCGAGTTCTATGACGTCTGCGAATACGCACTTGGCCAACGTGGGACATTTTGGCTTTAATCCTTCTCACACTAAAACTTGTGTATAAACAGTGGACTGGTAAAAGGGTGATATCTTTTTTACTTGAAATTACAGGAGTGGCACGAAGTCTGAATTTATGCCCGGTGCTTTACACCGAGGGGTGAGCCTTTACAATAGGCTCACACTGTATTCCATGGTGAGACAAATAACATAACAGGTAAATTTTAGGAATGTGCGGAAATAGAGTCGTGACATTATATTTTGTTCTTTAATACATACATAATATATTAATAGACTCATGGTAGACTGATAGGCTCGTAACGATTTCAATTTGATGATGATGAAAAGTAATCTCACGTACAGTCGAGGACGAATCCCACAACTAACATCAATGATCAGCTGTTCCCACGAGCGCACGATCAATAAGGATACGACAGCACAAGGTACTTCCTAACTCGTCTCTTAACATACATTGACATACTTTGATTAGCCGCTTTGGAAAATGTTATCTGGCAACGATATAAAACGTCGTATATTTTCGAGGTAAGTATGTACATGTATAGGTAATGTATTTCAATAAAACTTCATTTCTTGGACACCATGTGACGTTTAGTTTACATAGAGCCCACATAACCGCCTTAGTTTCCATTGTTGTGGGTAACGGTATCATGGTTATTGAACAGATGACAGCACGGTCGTTTTTGACGGGGTTTTACCGAGACATACATATAGGTATATTGTATATTATAGTATAAGTTGCTTATGGAATAACAAAGTGAAATTGTAGATATACACAAACCATATAAAATATTTATGTTTTGTAAAATATTGTATGATTTTGTAGTAATAAAAATCATTCGCGTGGTTTTATTAAAGTGGGAGATGTTGTCTACTATAGTCAGCCAGTCATAGTAGGTTGTAATGTAATAGTACGACCGATTTCGGAATTGATAACTCCTCCGATTTCTTTGGTGTGCACTCATATGGCTTATGTAGTCGATCTTCTTCGTGAATATCCTCGCACATGAACTGAAGCACCGAAATAAAATACCAATTACTAGGAACCAATTAGCGATGAATCAAAAGCTATATGACGCTATGTTACGTTATGAAACGAAATTCACATTTATAATATATTTTTTTATTTCTACTGCTTGACGTATTTCTAACGTTGAAACATTAACGAACCCACGTATATATTAAAACCCTTAGCATTCAGCTTCATTCCACTTACAAGGAAAATTCTTAACGATACGCGTCACCGGAGCCCGACCCAAACTCAAAAGTTGAAGTTAATGCGTCAATGGCCAAATGTGGTATAGCACCTCTGTATCCTCCTAGCAAACTAGAAATGTTGGATATATTAAATTGATGCAACATCCTCGAATTTAACTACCTACCTATTAAAGACGAGATGAGTTTTTTCGAACCAACTGGCACAAGACATTTTACTTATATTATAAGGCAAGCACGCAGACGGTCCACGTGATGTTAAATGGTCGCCGTCGCCTATAGACATTTGCAACATCAAGGGCTACCAATGTGTCGTTTGTTGTTTTTACATCTAACCTAGTAACCAGATCAACCCGAAGGCTGATGGTAGGAGTTATCTTAGGATCACCATGTACAAAGCACAGAGGGTTTGCCAATGCGTCGTCGGCTTTTACGGAGAGCTTTTTTTACGCTTTTCTTGAAGAACTCTATATCCGGTCCTTTACGAAATAAATAATACTTTCACGATGTTTTCTTTCACCGTTAGCAAGTGATATTTAAATTTAAAACGCACTTTTGTAAATAGTTCCGCGCCATGGATTTGAACCCAGCACCTCCGGAGTGAGAGGCTGAATTTTTAACCACTAAGCTATCACTGCTTCGCATTGCATTATTGCGTTTTCCATACCACACTGATTTCATGAAATATAATAATACATTTAAAACTAAGATTGTATCCATATAAGCATTTTTTTTTTTCAATCAAATTATTATTTAGCTTGCCGTTTTCATCTACGTAATAATTGTAGCAATACTGATCCAATTTAATATACGCACTTGTTATGATACGATGTTTGTCATAGACAAAAATTGCGGATAGTGTCTCAAAACCCTATTTAGTGCCCGGGTGTTATTATTTTATATTTTTAACATATTTGTCAAGAAGTACATACAAAAATTATTTATTGTACATACAAAATAACGCTCATTACACATATTCTTAAGTCTATATTTTATATTAGTCCCGTCAACATTTGATAAACAGTCTAAAGTTCATTTAGCACTCATTGCATTGTCACGTATGGACTTCGCTCCAATGAAGATATGACTTCCGTAAATCACAGTGACATGTTTCAAATGAGACAACACATTCTATATATATTTGTATTTAATACTGGCCTATGGACTATGGCCTTAACACTTTCATTTTGAGAGGAGACCCGTGTTCCAACAGTAGAATGATATGAAGGATCGAGCAATAAAAACAATATGACATAAATTTTTTTCTTAAATTTTAAATATAAAATGACGTATTTTATGTGTTTTATTTGTTGCCGATTTAGTAAAAGTCTTGATTTTTTACTACTTGACATCAATTGTGTGTGTATTCATGTATATTGGCCTTGTTTAATTAACGTACAAACAATAACTACCGTAATGATATTAGCAAAAGATTTAAAATTCTGTTAATTGTTTATAATATTTACATCAATTTGATTATTGATTTCAGCTGTGACTTAAACGTGTTGCCGAGCGGCTTCTAGGTAGCTACTTATTTTTAAATACGTTAATGTCATTATAATTCAAGATTACCACTACTACTATACTATACACTAAGCTTTCTTGCTTTCTTACAAAATCAAAGTTCTGAATTGTTTTAGGAATTGATATAATAAATTAAAGTAACCCTCCCTCTGGTGACTGCTGCCATTACATTATAAAGCTCTATTAGAATTGCTGTTTCATCACTCCAAAAGTTCACTATAATGTCATTAATTTATTAGGTGT
>DWEC01001887.1:0-12515 GCA_018245735.1 Microceris miodesmiata | reverse complement strand
AACAGAGAGATTTATAGGAATGCGCATTGTACAATGACGCTTTTGTATCGATTATCCATTTACACTGTAGTGGTATTTTATGTGAAAAACGCAATGGACGCGTACTGAAATGGACATCACGTTGGCGCTGCGCCGCGACAGTTGCAAAATACGAGTCCTAAATCTCATTTTAACACGACTATTTGCAGTCCAATGTTACAAAAGCTTGTTTAGTTTCCATGTAAACAAATCAAGACGATTCGATGGAAAATGGACGGTATCTTTAATTTCCTATGAATAATTCCAAAGTATGTAGGTATTTATACAATTAATCACTAAGAAAAAATTACGTGAAAACTAAACGAGCTATTCAAAAAAAGTATTCGAAATATAATAATCAACAATATTATTGTAAAAGTTATTTACGAAAATTGTATATAAAAAATATATTAGCGTTAACAATTTTATATTTCAACAATTCGTATAACAATCACTAGGGACACATATCATTGGCACTATTCTCTCATTCTTGGTGTTACATTATTATTATTATTATTATTTTTATACGTGTATAAAATATAGATAATAATCACATTGAATAATTATAAGTAGATAGTTAATAAATTATTATTCGATATGAAGCATAAAAACACATGTACACTCATTGTTAACTTATCCTAAATGTCCAGTAATATATAACATGTTCGATACGTAATTATAAATGTATTTAAATCAAACATATAAAATGTAACTGTAAACAAAATACCGGAAATTTATATAGAAGTGCAAGCTTTATGACCGCTGTCAACATCGCCGCGTGCTGAACATACTAGAAATTTTAGTTGTCAGTAGGGATGAGCAAATGGAAAAAATATATCGATATAAATGATATCGATATTTTTAGAATATATCGTTATCAAAAAGGTGAAAATATCGATATCTCGATATATCGATATTTTTTAATTGTTAGCTAGTGATTGACCGAGATATGACATAAAGAGGAAAAAAAAGGTCGTTTGCTCGTTTTTACAGATCCCAAAAGGCAATTTATACCACAAAATGTAATAAGGCGGCTGAAAAAATATCGAATTCGATATTCAAAAATAAACATCGAATATCGATAATATGGAAAAAAAATATCGCCATATATATCGATTATTTATAAGAAAAATATCGATAGTTTTTGATATCGATATTATTTGCCCATCCCTAGTTGTCAGCGGGACAGCGAATCGCGAGGGCAGTAAGTACCTATCCCCTTGTCCCCCGCTCATCGTCCGCATTTTACCATCTCTGTTAGTAGGATATCCTTAAAATTTGTCCATAATAAACTCGGCTTTACGTTTTGTTACTTGGTAAATTTAACATTTGTTTAATTAATAATTTTTCATCAACATTTTTATATCAATTTATTTTTATGTAAAAACTATTTGTAATATTTACGACTTTGGATTTTTTTTTCTTATTGTAAAATATTTTTTTCTTCTATTTACATAAATATTTTTCAATTTTATGTACTGTTTTTTAATACTGTGAGGATATCATAGATATATTTGACAAATTAAAACATTTTTCAATGGCACTTGACTGTACCTTGTATATATTAAATCGAGGTAATTTCTAAGCGGTCATAAAATTTGGTCACTACTATAGATAAAAATAAATAAAATTACATAAATTCCAAAAAAAAACATAATTAATTTCAAAAATTCTTCATTAATTCATACATTTACGTTAAAAAATTACAGTTACAATTTATATGTTTTAATTAAAGTTACGCAAGAACTTATTTTGCACTTTTATAAAAAAGTTGCTATTTATTAGTAACTACATACTTATTATGATTATAAATATTTTATTAATGTTAAATTATTTTCAAAGTTTATTACTTTGTTATACTGTAATGTCATTAATTTAAAATATATCATTTTATAACAACCTTCTTTCCAATTTCATTAATCATTAATTATAAATGTGTAAGGTACGCATAAAATGCAATAATTTTTAATAATGATGTTATATAGATAGCACGACCTTTGTTCAAATAAATAAATGTATGTATATAATTATTTTAATTGTATAATTTTAGTGATTGCGTAACTTCTGTATTATTCCTGAACTTGTATTGTACCAATTAGGGAGATATAATAAAGTTTAATTAATAAATTCTAAAATTAAAATTTCACGCGATAATTTTTAAGGATTATGAAGTATTTAATTATTTTGCTCGGATCGCTTTGAGCATGTTCGCTGATTATACTATAATAATAAATTGTATATAAAATAAAGCGGATTTTGAGGACCATTTAAGAAATTTTAACATTTTATTTTCGTTAATTTTCTTCTTTATAATTTTAAACTTTGATTTTTAAATAATTGCTTTTTTTATTTGTATAGCAGAAAGACTTGCCATATATCATAGTTAATTTGCATTAAAAATATTTTGATATTGTATTTTAATAGATTTTTTTGAAAAGTATAAAGTCGTTAGTGCACAATCCAACTCTTATCTGTTTATGGACGATCCTCGCAGCGATAAACGTAATGTATGATGAACTCCTGAAACATTGTCTTTGAGGACATTACAATGTGAGTTTATATTACAATATTTTATACATACGTATTTTAAAACGAATGCCATTATTTTATTCAATTAAAAAACCAAGATGTTCCATGAGTCTATGCAAAATCATTGCTAAAAAGTGATGAATTATACATCAGTTTGATTTTTCAAACTGAATAAACTCATCCATCAACTGATTCATCAATATCCAGTCTCTGGAGACAATATGAATGATTGTATTGGAAATCGAAAATGCGGTTTAAACTAAATGTGGATATAAGCAAAGTAAAACAATGGACTATGTAAAACTTCCTTAATAAATGTAGCTGCGTATCGGTCGTTAGTCGCAGTGATGACCGAGCTGTGTCAGCAGTCCAGGGATTTGGGTTCGGTCCTAGTCTGAGCAATGTTTGTTTGGACTGTGTAGCGTTTTAGGGCGTGCTTAAAGCTCACTGCGGAGTACTTATAGATACTGTTAAGTAACTGCCGATATCAGCAAATGGGGTAGAAAAAAAATTACACTAGACTCGCCATCTAGATATTCCCTGATCCCGGAGACCCTTTCTTTTTACGGCGGAAACCCAACTAATCCAATGAAACGTTTACACCCAACGGAGCATAGCATCGAACCCGCATCCCCCTTTGTCCCTTCCGACAGCTAACAAACGGTATCATTCATATTTCGATCCATAAAATGTCGAGATATTCTTTCAATAAGTATTCTCTTATGATGAATCGTAGGATGTGAAAATCTCTCAGAATATCAGTTGAATAACGATAAAAAGGTGAAAAAAAATTATATTCCAATAATTTCCAATTTGCAATATATAAAAGAACAGAAATGTTAGTTACCGCATCTGAAATTATTAATCAATTGAATTATTAAAAATTAATTGAAAAAAAAAACTTCACAAACATTTTTAAATTGCTTAGTCGTGAGCAGTGTGTTATCAAAGTTCCTTTCATTTACTTATTAATTGGGCTTACGATTATAATTAATGGAATTGAAGACATGGGCCTGGTTGAAATTTGTTAACAAGAATATTTTATTAAATATTAACCGATTAAAGGTATTGATGAATCATTTCGACGTTTTTTAATGAAATATTTATAATTGAAGGAATGTTTGTTTAATATTATATCTGGTACTAGTAGTTATGGCGGCACGCATTTAAACCGACCATAAGATGTTATAGACGACTGTACCGTTCAAAATATATTCCCGTGTGTTTTCATGAGACTCATACGCTTCCCTCAGTAGATGTTCCCTCACTTCTATAATCGCCTTGCTAACATTTTTGTCTCTGAATATTACAATATAATTAAATGGCATTAAATTATATAATTCTTTTCCTGTTTTTCTCTCATTTTCTTAATTTATTTCATTAAATATTTTATTTTAATGCGTTCCTCGTTTACTTTCACGGTCGGTTAAGAGCACAGCATTGACGTAGAGTAAGGCTTACATTAAGTAAACAGGGCTTATTGTATAGCGATCTATATTATATAATATACTTATTATACAATTTTGAACAATACAACAAAATAAAACCAAAAAAAAAAAAAACAAAAATTATTTGAAATTGTTCATTAAACATGTGGAATTATATATACAAATGTTTTATTTTACGATCCCTAATTCCGATTTTAACAAGTTTCAATTAAATATGATTTTTAATTAAATTGAATTATTGATAATTCAATGAAGTTGGTAACGATTGCATTGATAACAGTAATTTTAAGATGGTTACCATTATTTACACATATCTGTGATAAAGAAACCTTTTCCATTCAAAATAAATCTATTTTACTAACTAAAAACAGCTAACGAACTGTTCTTTTAAATAATTAGCCTAGAAAATAGGCAGACGGGCCACCTGCTGGTAAGTGGTCACCGTCGCCTATGGATTCTTGCAACGCCCGGAGAGTCGGCAATGCTTTGCCGGCTTTGAAGGAGAGCTCTCTTAGCACTTTTCTTGAAGAACCCCATGTCATAATGCTCCGGAATACCTATTTTAGTGATTAAGAACCCAGCAAACGAGTAGCCAGCAGTCTCAAGTCCTCGCTGAAGCCTATAGACACCTACCATCAACCAATATTGGAAGAATAAGACTAGTAGGACCAATTAGTCCTATTAATATTTCCTAATGATTCATAGCAATAAAAATATATGACTTCAATCTGTAAAAGCATCAGAGCAGATAGAACAATATTTTAAGAAATAACTGGTGAAACCTGGCAGCGTAGGTACTACACTCCTCTGCCTGCCCCTTTGGGGATTACAGGCACGATATTATGTTTTTTTTTTTAATCTTTTCTGTAATAATACTTCATCAACAGACACTAGGATAGGCAGATGTTCTAAGACTTCCTAACTTTATCAGACCCCATAATACTCTCTCCGCTACATTTAGTTCACTCAACAAATACTGCTTTAAAAACGTGCATAGAATTATGAATCTATACATTAGGTATTTAGGTATTTGATTTCAACAATATATTATTAGACCCGCAGTGGAGACCGCGACTTGGCAAACGTAGCGTAGGACGCCCTCCAGCTGGGTGGAGTGACGGTATACGCAAAGTGGCTGGTAGTGGTTGGATGCGACGAGCTGAAGATCGAGCTCAGTGGCGTGCTATTGGAGAGACCTATGTCCAGTAGTGGACGGGAGCAGGCTGATAATGATGATGATGAATATATTATTATAATACAAACTGTTATGGAACATTCGAGAAAGTTCCGGAACAATCGAAAGCATTCCAGAGTGTTCGTACTTCGTTCGCAATTGAGAGTGAAGCTTATATCGTTTACATAGAGTTCATATTAACTTGCATCGCACACATCGTTTCACAGAAGTCCCAGAACAAATACACTTTGATATTTACATATTTAAAAGCGAGAGTAAACGCTGGTAATCCCTGACCCATGAGCCCTAATACCAACTACGGGTTTGCATATTAAAGGGTGATAATGCAAAACCGCGATAGCCTAGTGGTTGAGACTTCAGCCTCTCACTGCGGAGGTCTGGGTTCAAATCCATGGCGCGCATCTCTTTACAAAAGTGCGTTTTATATTTAAATATCACTTGCTAACGGTGAATTAAAACATCGTGAGGAAACCCACACACCTTAGAATTTATAAAAAGAAAAAAATTCTAAGGTGTGTGAAGTCTGCCAACCTGCACTTGGCCAGCGTGGCAGACTATGGCCTTAACCCTCTTAATATGAGAGGAGACTTTTATATATATTTTTTTATATTTCATATCTATTAACAAATTTCCTTCTGAATCCCAAAAGACTGTCATCAAGAGTTTTCCGGCCGATTGTGACACCTTAAACTTCTTAGGAGATGGTATACCCTTTTTATGCCACTGCATGGAGTCTTGTTTAGATTCAGGTTCATAATGGTGAATCCAAGTTTCATCTCCAGTAACAATTTCGATTCAGTACAATATCCTTGTTGTTTCCTCAGAGGTCCAAAAACGCTCGGGAACATTCAACGCGCTGTCGTTTTTGCGGCGGCGTGAGCATTCTCGGCACCCATCGCGCGCTCACCTTAGTCATGCCAGATGGTCGTGCACAATTTTAGAAATAGTTGTATCCGATACTCCAATCATTTCTGCAAGCTGTTTCATCTAGCTGAGCATCTTCCAATACTAATTTTTCGACTTTCGCTACAATTTCCGGAGTGGTCACTTCAACAGACCGTCCTGGTTGTGGGTCGTCTTCAAGTGAATCCCTACCTTGCTTAAAAAGGTTGTGCCACTTGTAAACCATCGTTTTTCCAGGGCAAGAGTCCCCGTAAACCGATGATATCTACTCCATTATGCTTTGCACAGACTTTCCTTGCTGGGTAAGGAACTTTATAACGGTGCGATACTCTATTTCCTCCATACTTCAAAATTTAATGGTTTTAAAACGAATGATGCAATTGTGACAAAACTTTATATTCATACTAATTATGAGTCACTAAACACGCACCGCCCTTAACGAGCCTTCTGTCCCCTCTTCAACCCCGCCATTTCGCGAACTTAAAACGCCCCGTCGTATAATTATGTTCGTGTGTGCATGCGTACATGTATGCTTGCCTGTGTGCGTGCAGGTGTAGCACTTTTGTGTATATAAGAACTGCATTTGGTTACAGCGTTGTTTCTCAGTATCTCTAAAATTATTTGGAAATATTTGGCTTTAGGTGTTATTGAGAAATTATGATGCATTCTTACATGAAAGGTAACGGCCTGGTAATGGTCCAAACCGAAAAGGGATACTACCCGTATTGACAGATCTGAGTAAGTAACGGTTAACGACTTTAATACAAATAAAAAGCGTGAATCGCGTCACTGTTTCTTAACTCTTACATTAAGTAGAATAATGGGAGCTACACTTAAATATTATTATTCTGGGAATAATATTAATAATATTGTTATTATTTTTGATTAAAAGTAATGGGCTGGAAAAGGAAGTGGACGATGGTGACATAATGAATGGCGAGGAGACCGCAAAGGGCTTCAGTGGCGGTTTGATCGAGGAGCTGGCCAGTCTGTTCGAGGGAGAACTGAAACCAGTGGCGCCTAAAGCACAGAAGAAAGTGCCCATGCCTCCAGAGTGAGTTTTACATTGTCTCTCATAGAAAAAACAATAAATCGATGATTTACGAAGTTTTCATTGAAGACAATTTTATTGTTGAATATCTTGATGTACATAGTAGAAAGATTAGATATAATATTTTATTAATTATTCTTAAAATAGCAAGTCAGGTCTCACGGGCTGTTTTATTTGGCACCTGACCTGACCTGGCGTCATCATATAATAGTAGTAGTATTGTACTAACATGGAAGCAAGCGGATATTTATATGAGATAGTAAAAATAGTGAGATATAGGATGAGTGAAGTGCGATGTGTCCCGGCAGGCTGGACCTGGAGCAGTGGCTGTCGCGGTCGCGCTGGTCGTCGGAGAGCTCGAGCTCGGAGGAGGAGGGCGCCGCCGCCACGTTCACGGCGCCCGCCGCGCCGCGCCCCGTCACGCACCTCTCGCCCGAGGAGCTGCAGATGGTACCACCTACCATGTACCACTACATTGCTCTCTAATATTCTGCTAAATTGACCAAGGTTGACTTTTGAACGTCAATTGTCTACTTTGGTACACAGTCAATAAATTTCGCAGAATTTTTTACTACGAGGGTAACGACGTTCTTGGCTTCTGTACTTATTTTTATTTCTTTATTTGAGATGCACTATATACGGTGTACATATTATATACAATACGCATACACAATATTAGTCGGGGAATGTCTTTCTTTTTCGCCCCGACAAGAATTGTCATAATTATATAATCATTAAGGTATTGTTACGTATAGGTACGTAGATTGGCGGCTGGAAACGATGCAATGTACTGTATACGATACTGAATGAGATGCTCTCAGAGTGTAAAAACTGTTTATTTACTGCTTATCGTATCGTATCAAATAAGTTCATACTAACATCGCTACAAGCACTCTTCGTCACTAGTATCTCCGACTTCTATGATAAAATCTTCCATAACATCTTCCATTTCTATTCCTATATCCTTATCCCAGTATTCATTCTCCAGTTTCTGAACATTTTTTTCGAAATTAGTCCAGTTTTACGTTACTGATGAAATTGCATTCGTTGTTATCTGTTCCATTTTTGTTAAACACAAATTGCTTTTTATGTTGTGTTCTCTTACGAAGCGTTTAACGGCGGCCCAAGCTAATTCAATAGGATTTAAATTACCCAAATATGGAGGTAGTCTTATAATATCATGGGCCTGTCCTTTAATTATATTGTCAATTTTATGATTAATATTAACGGGATTGTGTTGTTCTATAATTTTAAAATCTGGTTTCCTCATTGATTTGTCGCAAGAAATGCTATTGTCTTCCAACCATTTTATCATTGCATATTTTAGCGAACTATTGCTAGAGGCTTATTTAGCTGGACACTATGGTAAGATGCGTTTCCATTACCATGACACTGCGATCAGGAAGTGAAGGCAAAAACTTTTCAACTACCCATTTCTCAAAATTCTGGCCATTCATTTGTCCATGTCCATAGTCACCGGTAGTAGTACCGGCCTGAAAAATCAAGGAAGCCCCCTGCAGAAATCCGTTTTTCCGAAATCCGTTTTTCCGAAATCCGTTCCTCCTGCGCTGCCTACTATTAGTCTATTTCCAGAACTAGTATCCGTGTGAATTCTTTTTGAACCAGTCATTTCCCAACACTTTTTGAAAGTCAAATTATTGTCCACACACGGTTCATCTAAATAATAAATATCTCTGTTGTGTTGTTTGAATTCTCTAATTTTCCTTAAATAGTGATAACGCTTGAAAACTGTATCTGGCATTTCGACACTGATTGTTTGGTTCGACACTGACGCCACCTGTAGCTCATTTTATTCAACAGCCGTTGTAACGTACGTACACCCCACGGAAAAGGTATTTTTTCGCGTAACGCAACAAATAACTTGGGACATGTCGGAACAATTATCTTTTGTAAATAAAATTCTGTTATAGTGTTATGAATTACTGTACGATCAAAAGTGTCTACACAAAAATGATTAACCTATCTTCTTCCGCTTTGTGGGCGATTTTGATTGTTTATCGGGTCCTGCTGATTTTGATTCAGATTATAATCTGGACAAAGTTCTTTTTGATAAGCACGTGTAAAACGCAGCCCTATCCAATGTCTGATTGACAGGATATTTGGGTAAGGTAGAACCATAGTGATCCAAGCAACAATTTTAACTTAGTGAGAAAACAAGGGAACCGCGTTTGTACTTGTTGTAGTGAAACGAATAATGTATAACTTGTAACTCTTTAAAATTATAGCTAACAAATTAGATTAAAGTAATTAAATATGTTTAAACACAATAATTTGTATTCAGTGTAAGAAAATGATGGTTTTTCACAAAAAAATGCACATAGATCACTCTGGCACAAACAGACATTAAAAATTCTAATTATACCGCATTATTATAATTAAAATGAAACCATAACATATATTAAAATAAGTAATAAACCTAAGCGTAACCTAAATTAATCATCACCTAACGTGGTCGGTAGAATATCTTGGAAATCTTGAGGCTCCACACCTGCTCCTCTTCGTTGAACATGTGGGATTGATAGATTGAAAGTATGATTTATTGGTGGAATGAACTTAAGAATCTTTCTGACATCTTGCATCTTTTTGAATGTAATAGGCGTTACTTCCGTAGCTTTTCTTGGTATATAGTTTCTGATGTTAACTAAAAATGCTACCAAATCCATATTATTTGGTTTGAGATTTATTTCTTCATAATTTTCATAGTAGTGATTATTGTAACTCGTTAGGCTTGATCCTTTACTGACTCTAATTTTTCGCATTTCAGATGTTTTTGCGCCTTCTCGGAAAATAGTTGGTTAGCCCTTAAAGTGATCTGCTAGACTTTCGAAGTCGAGAAACTTGCTATTCATTTCCCGAACTATGAATAGGTTGTGTTTTCGACAATTACGTACGAGATCTATTCCATGCCTGAGGCGTGAAGATGTCAGTACTCTTTTTTGTTTTTTACTTATGAAGGAAAAGTCAGTATCATTGGGAAGATAATATGTATAACCACTCACGAGAGTGATTTATTGACAAAATACATCATGAAATGTAAAATATTCCAGTTTCGTTTTTAGCCTAGAATAGCAGTCACTAAAAAACATCGTTTTCGTCGTATCGGGTACAGAATCTTCCACAAAATAATAGAGGGAGGACATTATTTCCTGGGAACCCCTTGCATCACAATGCTCCGGCCACATGTTCAATAATGATCCAAGTACAAATTTGTCACTTAGATCAGAATGACAATATGATTTCTGTAATTCCATTACTTCCAAAGTAAGAGGTTGCGTTTTTTCCTAGGCAATGTTTCTGAATGGCACTTGGATCACATTGGAATAAAAAAAATTGAATTTTTTAGACGTATTTGACCAAATCTTGTATTAATTAAAAATGTCACTTGGATCACTATGGTTCTACCTTACATATTTATAATTAAGTATTGTGTTTTCGTTCAATGTCACAATTTTCTATTACTTTTCTAGCTAGTTCTCGTCCTTGAAAATCAATTATTGTTTTTTTTTTTGTTTTAACACTTGACGAGGAAGCTATCAAAGTCATTTTAAAACACAACAACAAACAACAATGTGAGTGAGATTAAAATCAATAAACTCGGTCGATATGGGCTCGTGCACGGTGCAGTAATAAACTACTAATACTAAGGTTCGCGCGGGTGACGTGCGGTATGCGGGCTGTCTCTTCCCCCGCGCCTCACCTCATAGCACGATTGCTACGTCGACCTGTCGCGTACTTTAGTCTTATATGTATACATATTACCTATATGCAATACATAACCAAAAAACGCGAAGTTTCTAGATTCTTCTTTGACAATGCTCTTATATGTATACCTATATGCAATACATAACGGACAGCGTAGTTTCGAGATATTGTCGGCCGTAACAGTATATTTTTAAACAATGGGCAGCCATGTGAACAGCCAAGCAACATAGTAGGTATTTACAAAGCCGTCTAGCCAGACGAAAAGATCCAAGATTGACTTCGACAAACATATGAGTTATTAACTATTATTGGTCAGAATATTAGATTGATACATTTAGTTTTTTCTAAGCAAGTGCACTAAAAATTATTGATTTTATTTTTACACTAATACAAATTTCACTATTTAATACAAATACACACTTATATAAATTACAAATTTTTGCACTAATAAAACAAACAATATGTACATATTTTTTATATGTGACCAGCTGCGGGAGGCCCGGCGCCAGGAGCAGGCCAACAACCCGCACTACCTGAAAGACGAGTCGCCGCGCTCCTACCAGCAGGACGACGTGCCCGTCGCCGAGATCGCGCTCGAAGTGCCGCTGCAGATACACAGTACGACGCACCCTATACTTATATCATTTCCTCATCATCATGCATCATGCATGTACTGCCTCGTCGCAATATCATTGCTGAATTAGTTTCATTTTTCTATGATAATGATTGTCTCCTTTCTCGAATGGCTGCAAACGCGACTGCTGAACGTGCTGACATGAGCCCGGAGTTTTTTGATTCTATTTCCGGGTCAGACACTATTGGGTTTAAGTTGAAATTCATAATCACTATTATATTCAGATCCAACTGAGCTACTGCTAGGCCTTTGAATTTATTCCCAATATATTAATTACAATAAGTTCACCCTCTATTTCATGGTTAGGCGCACGACATAGGTGAATCGTAGAAGTACATATATTATACTCCTCTGCCTACCTCCGGACATCCACAAATATGATGCTATGTTATGTCAGTTTAATTTTAAGTAGTCTGTAAAATCTCTGTAACTTGTCGCTTGAAGGTAAGCAACATTAAGCACATAACATTCAGAGAAACAAATTTCTATTTTTATATACATGTAACTTCATACAATTCCTAATTTAGTTTAACTCACACATGTTAATCCTGTAATAATATGTTTATATTCGTATTAATTTTTGCAAACTCTTTCGCAGCAAAGAGGTCTGACAAGTACTTAATATCAAGAGAGAATAAAAAGTCGAAGAAAGAGAAGAGAACTACAAAGAGGAGAAAGAACAAGACCGAAAGACAATCCAGTGATTCAGAAAGTGACGGTAAATGTTTCTTGAAATACTTACCTGTACTGTATTCATTTAAATGAGCGTTTTATTAAGCGAGTAAGATAAGAAAGGCATTACAATATGAGCATGGTTTTGTCCGGCAGAGGATGCGGCGCGGCCGGCCGTGGCGGCGGGCGGCGAGCTGCCCGACGGCGCCGCGCCGTCCGACGACGAGCCGCCGCCGCCGCGCGACGACCCGCACCGCGCGCTCGACCTCGACCTCGACCTGTGCGTACACACTCGCGCAACACTCGCGCACACACACACACACACACACACACGTACACACA
>DWEC01001886.1:0-12517 GCA_018245735.1 Microceris miodesmiata | reverse complement strand
TTTATTTTTTTTTATAAACCCTCTAGGGTATTTTATGTTTACTTTTCAATCACACCCAGAATGTGAGTTGTCATTATGATTATTGATTTAAATCTGTTTTCCCCTTAGCTCATCCCCGGCAACGTAAACACGTATACGCCAAGGAAGTCGTACTTGGAAGCACCTTTCGTAGCGTCCAAAGTTCGATTCTTTCCTTACGCGGCGCACCCTAGAACAGCGTGCATGCGGGTCGAACTGTACGGCTGCCGCTGGAAACGTACGTACCACAGGAAACATGTTCTCCTAATCGCTTGCGTTATTCTGTGGCCGCTGCGAAGCGATCATGCTCTTGCGATCCTGCTCGCATTATGAAATTTTCTTGTATGCCACCATTACTTGCTTTGCAATATTATACCGTCTGTTGGCGGTGTAACGTTGCACTGTTATATTATTTCACAGAGGGTATTATTGCGTACTCTGCACCGCAAGGCGGAGACATGCAGACAATGACCAACGGTGCCCGCTTCGAAGACTTGGCCTACGATGGGGTCGTGCGCGAGGGCATGATGCTGGATGGTATGGGGCAGATAACGGATTCCCTGGTGGGGCCAAATGACTTCGAAATTGCCGATCCACTCGACACTAGCGGTAGGATATCCATTATAATGTTACGAGTATGTTGCTTGAAAGTTCCACAGTGTGCAAAGCATTTTTTTTCTCAGTGTGTAAACATCCCGTGTATGATAAATTGTGAAATGCAATTAAATTTACAAAGTTTTAAATTCATAGTTTATAATTCGATTAACTGATTTATTAAGCAATATATGTCAATTAAATGTTTTTACTATGCCGCTATAACCTACGGGAAAATTTATTATTTTTGTAAGCATTACGAGTATCTATAACTGGATTATTTTTACAGGGACCCGTTGGGTCGGGTGGAACAAGACCATGTTGGCCCAAGACGAAGTTGATATTGCATTCAACTTCTCAGACCCAAGAATTTTCTACTACGTGGACATTCACACAAACAACATGTTCACTAAAGACGTGCAGGTAGGAGATATAGCAAACGTAATAATAAATTAATGGAATATTGAAAGTGATGCCGATGCCTGTGTAAATTAATTAATCGTGAAAGCGTAATAGGATAAAATATATTATTGGTAATAACTGTGCACGAGTGCTTTATAGAACAATGGACTATGAGTCATTTAAAACATAGCATCACGCCTGCATTTCACTGGCAAAGAAGGCACACTCCCACGTCGTACCGTATGGTATACGTCTTGCCATAGGATACATATAATTTAACTTCAATTAATTAAATTAATTAAAGTAATTATTTATTAAAATAATTAATATCTAATTAAAAGACGAATAAAATCCCCTTTTTAACGCAGCTCTTCAAAGAAGCAGAAGTGTTCTTCTCGCTGGAGGGCGAGCGCTGGCAAGAAGATTACATATCATACGAACCGAAGCAAGACAAAGTCTCCGAGCACGCGAGGGTCGTGCACATTAACCTGCAGAACCGGACAGCGAAGCATATTTTGATAAAACTGACGTTCCAGCATGAATGGATTCTGATCAGCGAAGTCACCTTTAAAACTGGTAAGTACCTTAGATATTTTCCTAACATACTATTAACACAATTAATACTTATTAGCAATATTAGTAATATTTTTGCGTTGACTCGCGGTCACCTGATCTCAATGTAGGATGAACCTGCGCTAGGTATAGTGTCTAAGTAACTAGTATACACATCATACAATTCTCCAAAAACGTGCGGTAATAATTTTATATCCATTAACAGGATAAATACTTGTGCTTGTCAAACTAAAACATGTCTTAGACGGTAGTCGAACCTACACCATCCCTCTCAGCGTATAGGGTTACTGCCGTTACACCAACAGACAAATTAACATCAACAAATATTTTTGTCAATTTTAAACAACTCCCTCATACCACTTTAAGCCTATTAATTGATACCCGCGCGTAATGTAAACTGGAGTAACCAGGCATGAAATACATGCACCGAGATAAAAGAACTTTCGTAAATACTTCGCAGACATTTACGTAACTCCAATCATTGCACCAATTTAACAATAAACATCACTCGACTTCACTGTTCACGGAGCGGAACGAATTATTGAATCGAATGTTTGCGTTTAACAAAGCACCTTTTGCAAATTATGCAGCATAAAGTCCGGGAGGGTACACGTTATATCTGTGAACCAAATCAGTCTGTGTGACTAAGCTTGGGAGGTCGCAGCTTCTGTAAATGGTCCATTAAAGTGGAAGCGACTTAATGTTATTAACGAAAAGCGCAATATAAATTGAATGCTATTGTTTATTTGTAACTGCTTCGTATCGTCTGCATTCTCGAGGCTCACCGGTTATACAGTAGACATTTGTTTAGCAACGAATCTGCTTTGCGTGCACACTGTTCGTTCTGTAAGGGTTAAATAACTAAAATAATACTCAATACATAGAGCTCTCAATATATAGAGCTTCGGTGAGACGACAGTTTGTTTTATGAAAAGTTTTATTAAGCAAAATGAACGAATAAATTGCTTGGCAGTGGGGTGAAAAGTGATCAAGATAGATTCATAAGCACGATTGGGCGATTTTTCGCGCGAGAAAAAAATCAGAGGTCCCGCAGGCCACGGCACGGCCAGGCACGCTAATAGATCCATTATTCCTCATCGGCCTTCCCTTATCTGTTCAGAGCACTCGCGAGCCTCAGGCTATTTCACAAATTTTATCTTTCTCTAATTAATCCACAGCTCTTTTGAGGAGATCGCCTCTTAAGTGATAAATCGCCTACCGCTAAATGAAGAACTTGTAATTAAAGAAAATCTTTGATCTGGATTATTTCGTACCCCAATTATATTTGGGGTGAGACGCCCGAGCGATATACGAAATTCCCTTTATTTTCGGCTTATGACACGCGGAACGGCGCGCTAATGTTTTGAATTAATTTACAGTATATTTTTTCTCTTTGATAACCTCGGATCGATCAGCGTCGAGTTTTTTCTTATATCATTTTTTCTTATATCATTACCGCATAAAATTTGCGATTGTATATGTGTGTACCGGATTTATTCACACATGTTTTTTCGACGGAGTTTCCGCCGCGACCTTGCTGCATTCGGCGGAAGCTCGTGAAGAAAGATTTCGAATAACCGAAAGTAGTCAGGCCATCCCGAAAAACATGCTTGAGTTAAAAGGGTAGGTACATATATATTCATGTGTGTAAACACCTACGAAACATTTAAAGGTCAGAAATATATTCGGTTTGATAAAAATGTTAAATGTATGGAGTCAATTCGTATAAATTTGGCATACTATTTATTTTACAATGTAAATGAAAACATAGATAGAATTTAAGTAACTTCGAATGTTAATACCAATATGTACCGACATTATTTAATTTAATTTTATGAATCACTACTTGCAAAAATAAAACAAACTTGACATTCCCATTTAAATGTTTTCAATGAGTAATTCATTTGTTTTATGCTTAAAACAAATATTTACCGATTAATTTTCCTTCGCAAAATAATAAGTGCAGCTACCGTGACACTAACAGCTAATTTTATATACATTTCCATCTTTGGAAAGTACGAAAGAAAGTCAAGAGTACTCGTAGGTACATCACATGCTTCGCAACTGATGAATCGAATCAGAATTCAGCCTCTAGGGCTACCCAAAAACATTTGACAGGAGAGTTGGTACACAGAACTCTCCATTCTATATTTAGAGAACACATGTAGAATAGTAAATTGACATTAACGTTTCATACGACAGCCCTGTAAATTGTGCCTCAAAGTAACGTTGTTTGAATGTAACAATTTTTCCTACAACACTGGATTCCAGACGGACACGGTCAATCTTAGTTCCAAATAGAGAAATATAATACTGATACATACTCCTATAATAGACAGTGATTCAGTTACGGGGCCATTATGACGATAACCTTGACGCCAACAAAGAAACCATACAGACGCCTCAACAAAAGGGGTATCTAGTTACAAATTAGCTACACGAAGGGATTGAAGTTACTCGTATATACAGTAATTATTATTGTGTCCGCTATAATTAAAATTTGATCATATTAATATATAATTTCAGACCTGTATTTCGTTACGTTATACGTGGTGAGCCTATTGCCGTACATCGCGCGAAATCCAGACTCTAAACAACTAACGGGAATTTCAAGTTAGAAAAACCCGATAATACTATGCCCGATCGAACCTAGGACCTCTTGCTTGGCAGTCGCGCTTACAACTGCTAGACCAACGAGGCAGTCAAACATCAAAATATTGAAACCAATAATAAACTCTTGAAATGAACAACGTACGCGTCATGCAATCGACAAACGCGATAGCCAACTATTTCAAAAAAATATATTCAAGTAATAAATGGATCCATTTGTTGGACATGTCAATAATGGAACACGTTTCCGTGTCACAGTCATCAAACAGTCACACTTTAAACACTGCCAGTAAATTCATCACCGAAAAAACTTTGATTGTAAGTGCGCTGTTTGTTGTCGCGTCGCGCAGCCATAATTTTGGATGACGAGGTTTTAATTGAAGTGCAAAACTTTATTGACCAGTCGAACCATCAACTTTTATTTATTTCGTATGTAACATTCGATGTTTTGTTGATATTGCTCTTCGTACACTGTAGATATATTATTCATACTCATATATATGAAGTACGAAATTATTCAGGGAATCGTACGTCAATCATTCCATTGCCTCCAGTCAAATAGCTATATATGCCAGCTCGCTCTTCTCCTTGAGCATCTACAACAATGTACAAACTACTTAAATAGGATAACTCCACGCTGACCCGATTCATCTATTACCAAACTCAAAATATATTTGGCAAGATTGTTCAATAAATCACTGAATAAATTCTAATAACTTTGCTAGAACAGACCAAAAGGCGAGCTTGTAAGACACGACTAACTTGATACCTTGTCTTGGCCCAGAATCAAATTTCGTACCTCGTTGCTGGCACACGCTTCACCGGTCGTAACCCTAAACCTTACAGTTTTTCTCGGCCATTTGAATTTTTTTATTAATTCTTTCAAAATTGCTACTAAGGTGTTCAGAGAATAAAATATATCAAAAAATTTCTAATCTGGTTACAAATAAACAGGATAATAATTTAGCTTGGATGCAGCAGCTTGGATGCTTGGATGCTGCTTAGCAGTCTATACAATTCCCGTATAACCATTCAGTCGCTATTACGGGTGGTTAAGAAAATAGTCCAAGCAACCTGTATCGATTCAGTCCTTAAACCATCTTCATACCAAATCGGTTTCGAGAGCCAGCCAATCTTAATGGACATACATAGATAATTGGGCGTTTACGCTATTTAATGCGTCTAATAAAAATATTTTAGTACTTATTCTGCCGTCGTGTCTGTCCGAGTTCACTACCGACTGCTTTGTCAAGTGACACGGGAGGTACAGCTCCCTTGTTTAAGTTGTCAGAGGTCAAAACTATCTGCGGTCGGAAGATTAAATCATGGGGTGCGTCCGAACTCTAACCTTTGTGCGCGGCCGCTCTGTCCGACTTTATCGGTCTCGCAGGACTTCAGTCGGCGGTCTCCGTGTCATCCATGAAATGGATTAATAATATAATAATACTAATATCTTGGGACATCACCACATACGGCCATCTGATCCCAAAGTAAGCATCAAGAGAGCTTGGGTTATGATACCCGCATGATAATTTGTGTATGTATATAAATAATACACTCATATATAATACGGTTGTGCTCTTCAAATGCAAGAACTACGCTTGATTACAATATTTTCCGAATAAGACGTTCGCTTTAATCAGACATAATCTGGATTAAACGCAAACATCTAAATTTCGCGTACCATTTCAAATAAGTTTAGACGGTATGTAGTGGTATAGTCATTAAAAATCCTGCGATACTTATAAATATTATCAAACTCTTTTGAAACACATTGTTAATGTGCCTTAACGTATCGTTACATTTAAAAAAAAAAAAAAACTACGAACACATGGTGTATCGTTCATAGCGTTATGCTGATTCAGTTTTCTCATCCGAAACCGAGAAGTTTCAGTTCGGAACTATTTTTGCCAGTTGTGTAAAATATGAGTTCATTTTCCCGCTCACAAGCTCCCGACGTTATCGCTGAAGTGTAATTACTTCCCTTTCGGAAATCTTAACAGCTACGAGAATTCTTAGCGTTGCGCTCTGAAAACCATTTCCTGCTTTAAGCGCTAAGTAACACATTTAAGCTCATAATCGTAATAATAATATCATCATCATCAATATCAGCCTATTCCTGTACACTGCTGGTCAAAGGCGTCTCCAATGGCACGCCACTGAGCTCGATCTTCAGCTCTTCGCATCCAACCACTGCCATCCACTTTGCATATATCGTCACTCCACCTAGCTGGAGGGCTTTAATAATAATATATTGTTATCCAATGATATAGGATATATAATTTTAAGATCTTCAAAAACATTGATTATTCATATGTGAATCATCTTTCGATTTTATATACACACTCGAAATCTAATGCCAAGACAGTTCCAGGCGTTTTGTCTAAACTTTAAGAACGATTGTGGTGTTGATAGGTCATTATTTCATTTGTAAAGTTGTTTTAGTCCAATAATTGCACTAAGAAACAAGTCCGTGGAACAATTAGTGGCGTGGAATTAACTGACTCTTGGCACCTGGCGTCAAGCGCGCTGGCACTGCGCCATTCTCACTCATCTCAGTCTAAGCAAGACCTACTTTTAAAGTAACACACAAGTTAAATACTGCTCTCCAATTTGTCTAACTACACTTATTTAATTAATCATATTAACAATTACTTCAAAGTTTCAAACTTCGCATTAATCATATTGGGGCACGCCTAACATTTAACTCGTAACATTAATTCTCTGCTTCGGTCACGCAAACTTTAGTCAGAATTCTTGATTAGTTTAGCCTCTTTAAAGCCGATTAGCACTTTTGGGAAAAGTTACAGAAAATAATAAATTCCGTTCATATCATACATGAGAAACATAAACGATCATATCTTATCTACCTAGGGCTTTTGAAGTATTTCCCGTTGCAGTACATTTCAAGAGCGTGCAGATAAATACGAGAAATATTACCATACAGTGGCACAAAATCGCAGGAAACTAACAAAAACATCAAACCGCCGCAGGCAATCCGCCATAAGTCACGTGCAAGTTGCCCCAAGTGCCTTCCGTCTGAGCTCTCACTAAACTCCACCCATTGTAAATTCACTATTATCTTTGTAAAGTTATAACGACAGATATATTACCCAGTAATACAAATGGAGAGAATTATTAATAATCAAAGAGCAGAAGTAGATAAATTGTCCGCTATCAACCATTTACAAGTTCAACTGTTTATAACTCAAGAGAACAATTGATGGCGGAAATCTGTAGAAATTAGATTGAGCATTTAATAAGACTATTCACGTTGAGTAACATATTCCGAAGCAAATATATTTTAACAAAATAAAATACGTATCATACGAACATGACTTAAGGATTTGTAAGCTAATGTCAATAAATTATCCCATAATAACATAGCCAGATTAACAAGATGGTATCGCATCAGACAACAACATGAAAATATAAGATTGTTTTACCTTTTGTTCAGGAGTACTCGCATAACGCAAAGAAACGATCACAAACATTCCGTAAGTCAGTATACCTCGGCCGCGCTTACACAACCCTTTCATCCAGTGCGGAGTTCTGTCGCCATTATACATCGACAATTAGCCCTGCGCTCGACACCTATTCATTGCACCGCTTTGTCTCAGCCTCTGATGGAGCGCTATTTCCCTTCGCTCATATCCTTTATCCAAGCACTCCGGTTGGCTCAGGCGTTTAACTCCATCTATATAACAGATAAAGTCTTCAAGTAAAATGTGTGACTTTGTAGTTAAGTTAAATGTCCTCTTAGATTGTTAACGGTGTGAGACTGGATATTTTTAATATTATTGGTGTTCGAGTAATGACAAAGGAATATATATGTACATATACATATGTATGACACCTATTAATCATGTTATAATAGTGGCTTTCCCCCTACAATAAATGTACTGAATGTGATTTATGAAGAAAGTTAATACGTCGTAAAAAATCTCTCGTTTCTTCATTGATTTTTCAACGTTGAGTTGTCCTTCCATCGAATGGAATTGGTTGCGACGGGTGTAAGGCAAACAGAACATTCCAGTATTGTTATACCTGCCCGTCAGATAGCCGGAGCCTAGTCCAGTATGCATTAGACTTGCTGTTAGGTCAAGCCTCAATCGATAACTTCAAGTGACGAAGCTTTGTGTCTCATACTACTTGTTCAGAGTTTTTCGTAGTTTTGAGGTTTCAATTTCAAATTACTGACTTAAATTGTAGGCTACATATATTTGTCAAACGGAAGTATTAAAACTTTTGGACGCATTTAAAATAAAATTGTAATCTTGTCAACAGTTTCTACAGTAATCAACGCATCACAAGAATTTCTGGATGAATATTACAAGAGCGATGTGCCACCTTCTTCGAGAAAGAAAAGAAACTCCTCCATGAAGGTTTCCGTGGGCTTGGCCTGCGGGGCCCTCGTGGGGGGAGGCGCCTTCATTGCAGCAACCGCGATCCTCCTCACCAAAAAGACCAGGAGGAGGATCCCGCAGGTGCTGAAGAAACCGTTCTGCCCGCCAATTAGGAACAACCGAAATAATCGGCGAGCACCAAGACTCGCTTTGGCTTTGGCGAATTGCCCACCGATACACATGCTACGGTAAATTTTTATTCTACAAATTATATGTAATCATTGTTCAAAGTTTTACGGACACAATGTTAGCAGCCTAACTGGCCGACAATAATTTTTTGTTAAGTCCATTCGACCGTCTATAGCGAGTAATATACTACGAGTTATATGAAAACTCGCTAAACAATTTATGGTAGTTTTTGATTTATTGTATTGTTTAAGTATCAGGCACATTTATAAGAGTGTATTTATGAATTTATCATGTTTTACTCTTAGACCGGCGATCGTCGACGAAGACTACAGGGAGCCCTATAATATTTGGAGGGAGACCCTGGGTCGTCGTGACAAACGAGACACGTCTGATCAAAACGAGTATAACGGTGAGTACTGCCACTTCATATTTGTACATTTTTTGTCCTATAAATAGTGTATAAAATTTGCAATTTATAAAATAGTTTGAGCTGTAATTTTTTATAACTGTGTAAAAATTATAATGTTTGAATATTCATCGGTTAACATTAAAAACTTCAGGATTTCGAACTTTAAAGTTGTACACGTATACATCTATCAGTGTGTGTACCTATAACATAGACATCAGTAAAATAGCTATAATTGTTGTGTTATGTTCAATACAAACATACTTAATAACTGCTGATTATGTACGTCTGTGTATCTAATAATGTTTGTTCAGTGTGCCCTATTGTTTGCCGGATAAACCATCTGCCTACATTGATCAAACAGCCCGAAGGTACACACAAAAAATCAAATACCTAAAAGTTGAAGGGCAAAACAAAGTCGCAGCTACAAAGGATAGGGATTGACCCTAATTTCAAACAGGTCTACTCCTGCAAATGAACAAACTACGCTTGGGTATTTTTCAATTTGTAAACTGGGGTCACACCCCTTGCTTAATATCGTCCGAACCTAAAATTGGATCACATCATTGTGATGGTCCTTTTGGCAACATCATACAAGAGGACACGATTTTAACAAAAATCACTTACATTCTTTAATATCCTATGGAGTTATATTACAGATAAATTGGAAGATTGGAAGACATTTATTTACACGGAAACAAAGGAAATGTTCACCCTTGATATAAAATTATTAGGGTTTTCTTGGCGTGACGTATATAAAAACACAATTAAACGTAACAGTTGTACTATCTTCGAATACATTACAAAGATTACTAACTGAAAATTTCAAATACAGACATATATAAAATATAAATGTATGCAAAAGTGAATTGTATTTAAATTAGATTGTTTTCGAAGTAAAACAGCTACGTACGTGATTCACTACCCTTATCTTTACACAAAGCGTACCAAGGTCGGACACAACGCTCGGAAAATCAGAGCTGGTCTCTCCTTTTCTAGACGTCAGCATGACGAGGCGATATAAAACAATTTACTAAGTGAATGCTGCAAAAATGCTGCAATATATGGGGTGTAAACATCAGATGGTGTAAAGAAATTCCCAAGATAGAGGCCGGTGCGGCAACCGGACGTACGGCCGAAAGGGCCCATTGTTCGCCGCCGTATTGAGCAGATGATGCGCTTTTACGGCGGATAATAGGCGGCACGTAGTCTTTTAACAACAAAATCACTGGGAAACTACGTTCACCTCTATAAGCCCTCTATTTGCGTTATTTTTTTCATGTACTTAATGATGCAATTCTATAAAAACCCTCAATGTTCCAGGAGACGAAAAAAGCAAAAAATAAAACATTACTCACTTTAAAGCTCTATAGTATTCATCGTCGTTCATAACAAGCTTTATGTCCAATATTATACATAGGAGAATAGATGTGAAATAACATTTTAAAAGGTCATTTAAAGGGCTAGGCTAGGGCTTCAAAGGGCTATAATATTGTTTGTTAAATTATGAGATATTTGTTCTAATTGAACGTATTGTCCACAGAGATCTGCGAGGATACGGAGTTTCCGCGTCCTTACATGATGAAACGACCTGATCCGCATGAAAGTTTCTACGCTGCTACTGATATTATACATCATGTAAGTACTTAGTTATTTAATTAATATACTCTTCGTTTTCTTTGGATAACGGATATAGCGCGGTTATGGCTCCATCAGTATCTCGTCCCTCAAACATATGTTATTTGTATGACCACAATTTATAAATATTCGGCTAAGATTAATATGTTACAGTTGATCATTATAATACATAAACATTTATACTGATATAGTATCAATATTGAACAAAACAAATTGAACAAAACCAGTGAAGTGTAGAAACAGCCTAATTTCTAATTTTTTTTGTCTATAGAAATATTTTTCCGTACAATTTTTTTTTTTTTAAAATTGCAACTTAATGCAACTTTATCGATATGGACTTAAGACTGTAACTCAATTATAATTATAAGTTGTACCTATCAGCGACTTAATCTTCTGTACCATCTAATACACATACGAGTGCCTATATCATACAAAGGTGAAATCTTGGAGGTGACACCTCGTGTATCATTTTCAAATCTCTAGTGCATTCTTTAGTAGGAAACAACTCTTTAAACGTACGTACGCGTAAAATCATAATTCTTGCCTCCCAGCCGCTAGGGTAGAACAAACAGAAAAAGTAAATATTTTCCTACCGTTTCCAAACTTTTTGGAACAAAATTCTAACTACACAAAAATATTAAATATTCAACGAGCGAAAAAAACTCATCGCATTTCGAAAATATACATCGATTTCAAATGCAAAGCAACAGGGGAACGTTTCATCGCAGAACCAAAATTAAACGTTTGTTTACGTTTCCAGTTTATCATTTGTTCATTTGGCATAATTCAATCGTTAGAAATTAATGAATCCGGCTTATTTCGGCAATACACTGATTACGGCCGCTGGATTATTCTAGAAATATAAAATCCGTCGGCCCATAAATGTTTCTGAATACTCTCAATGTTAATTAATCTCCCACACGTCTAATCAAATTTCCAATTTGCGGTGTATTCGTAATAGGGCGCTCATAATTCAAAAGCCGTTGATAGAAATGCAATTAAATTTAGATTAAGGTTGCACACACACGCACAACCGTCATACCTTAGTAATTTTTGTATCAACCAGTGACACATGAACTGATATACGAATAAATTAAACAGATACGGGAATACACTCTGCTTTACAGAAGAACGTTGCGTTAATACAGAACATTGGAATTGGGATAGAATTTGAAGTAAAATGATAGCAAGGAATATTTCTAGGGATATAACATAGAAACGGAATAGGAAAATATGAGAATGATCTAATGCAAACTATTTTGAAATTTAGATGGCATGGCAATGAGCGTCCGTGTAAAGGCAGCTTAATAAAATTTCCGCGTGCGTGGACAGCTTAAGGGCGGCAAACACTGCATCACTCGCGGTTGCATCGGTTAAGGCAGCGACTCTGCATCTGCTTTAATGAAAATTGCTTTACACTATCTGGTACACTAAACTGAATTTAGAGCTCAACATCCGATTTATCGCCCGAGCACAAAATTCTGTGTAGATTTAAAGTTCGATGGTAAATTTTATAGGCACGATGGCATTTTGATAAGTGATATAAAATGAAACAACACAAGACGTGATATTGCTTTGAGCGTTACATTTGGATAAATATTAGTTTCAAACAATACCTGCGGGTCGTGGGTTAATGCCTCTGAGCTAAGTTGGGTTATAATAAAGAAAATATGAAGCACGTAGAGTATGACTCTAATGCACTCCTGGGTGCCTTGGCTGATTTCCCGGGAGGCTCCGTGCG
>DWEC01001885.1:0-12518 GCA_018245735.1 Microceris miodesmiata | reverse complement strand
AAAAAATGTGGCTTATAATTTTTTTAGTTTGTTTCAAAATATGTTTATTTTAGAATGTATACTGTATATATCAGTTTATCTCAGAACATTTTACGAAGCTTATAAAAAATGTAACACCTCGCCTGTAACCCCCGAAGGCGTAGGCAGAGGAGTCTAGTACACTCCCACGTTTCACTAGGTACGTTTAAGTCCCATGGAAACAAAGCTTATAATTTAAAATAATAAAAAAATCGTTGTGCACTATTGAAAAGTCTCCCTTAAAATTTATAATCTAAATGTCCGGTGGAGTAGTGTGAATGAAAATTCTGTTGATTCCTTGTGCCTTCTGTATATTGTTATATAACATTTTTGACCAGCGCAAAGTCAGAAATAAAAATCTCTGGAGATCGTTACAGACGTTAGATCAGCACTGCGATATTTACCAGCTACTGAAAACTGGCCGTACTCAAGTAACACTGTGAAATATTATGATACATATTTTAACTTGTATACGGAGTTACTGGCTCGGAATGATAAAGAACGTGGCAGAGAGTGATAAATCAATATCCCTGTTTACGTCTATCGGGTATATGTAAGAAAAATGTACGCACGTGATTTTAATGGGTTTCGCGAACAAAGTCACTTAGTATTATGACGCGATGTTTAAATTTGGAAAATTTATCGCTGTGGTTATACATCAAGCGCAAAATATAACAGACTGACAGTCGAGTCCAAACGCTTTGTGTAATGCGTGCGTGCGTGCATGAGTGCGTGAGTGCGTGCGTGCGTGTGTGTATGTGCCTGCATGGATACGTGCGTGCGTGTGTGTATAAATAGACTCGTGTTTGGCTACAATTTCATCTGTTGGACAGCGAAGATGCATCTTGAGATGTAGCATATAATAATAAAACTACTGATGGAATGAATGTATAGACCAGTAATAGAATTGCATTAGTTTCTAAAAGTTTTACTTTAACATTACTCAGACTGTATATTAACTAAAAGAAACTATTTGTGTAAAATTACTATACACCGAAAATATTTTAAATGTCACCTTTTATGTAACGCAATTGTATTTTTAGAGAATAGTTAAGGGTTGGGGATAATTACACGGTTCACTGGACAGATTGAGGGTGTGAGTATTAATTATTATTGAGATAAGGTTAGTGACATTTTTGAGACTTTTAATTAGTGTATCCAAAGATTTAAAGGTATTTGACTCGGTGAGTACACGTGTTTGAAGCTTATTGTTAGCAATGGTCAGTAAATTAATAAAACGGAATCCAAATATGCAGCGCAATTTAATATATTGACAACAAGACGACAGCGAGAGCGAAACGTTCGTCGTTCGAAAGATTCATTCCATTATTCGCTCCCGCCGCACGTCAGTAACACTTATTATGTAGGAGCCTGGAGGGAAAAAGGTTTATATTTATTTGTATTAGTACTTATTATTCAACACTGAAAACGTTTAGGTAATTTTATTTAAGTGATCTATCACTATTTTATATATATACGCTAATCATTTTCAAATTATTCTTTTGAAAATCATTCAATTGTTTTTCGAGTGAGATGGAAAGTTTTATGGTTCTAACGAAGTTGCTTTCGCAAAACTTTGTTTTTCATAGCTTTTGTGACAGAAGTCTAATGGTAAGACCGACGTAACTTTACAGCAACTAACATTGTCATCTAACTATTCATTTATAGGTAAAATGGATCCTTCTTTTTTTACTTTACTAACATTTTTTATTCATCTTGGATTGATAAAAATAATTCATATTACATACTAATTACTAATTAATATATTATAGTTTTAATAATTGGGAAATCTAAATAAAAAGAGACTAATTTCTTAATACATACATAAATTCTTCCTAAGCTACTGAGCTAACCCGAAGAAAACATTCGGAATATTGAGCCGGAACATAATTTAATCTCTATTTAGATATAATTGGGGGCGGCCTATGTCCAGGGGTGGATTGCAACAGGCCAGTGATGATGATGATGATGATGATTGATATAATAATACTCGTATAATTAAATTGTTATAATGAATTAACATCGTAATTAAATATATAAACAAACGTCATAAATTAATAGGATAGCAGTACTCGGTAGGGAGGTATCTATCCTGTTATTTATTAATTTTTAACAGTGTTGGCATCAGGGCGAAATCGTGTTTAAGGTATTAATATTTCTAAATGCGTGTTTTTCGTTTGTCACGTCAAAATATAATAATCTATGTATTCGTTTTCGTGTAACTTATCTTTTGAAATAAGATATCTTTCACTACCAATTCGAAACAGAATTTGATTTAAACTGTAATTGATTTTGTGGGGTAAATTGAATTGGGATCTGTCAAGAAAAAGGAGACACGTACCTATAACGTATTGTCTTGATTCATTTACATTTCGTTTTTTTTCTCATTCGCGTTTCATTATCAGTTTCTTTAGATTTTCTTACGATAAAAATGTCATATGAATATATTTTGTGAAAATATTTCAATTCACATTTAATTATCACTTCGTTCTTTACATCTTATACATTCTTATTATATTATCACGTTCGATCCCCTACGGGACAAGCAGAGAGTGCCGGGTGTTGAATACTTTTATCTTTACAGACTAGACGTGATTCTTTATTCACCATTCTCTTCAGACACCCACGTCGGTTTCAAATAACATTTAATGAAATATAAATAGAACGCTTCCAATTTTGAAGCTATATTTGACGGATAACTTCATAATGCCGTGTTGGTAGCGAATAATCAGTTCCAAAATGAAAACGGGATATTGTTCTAGCACAAAACAATACACTGCTCTGTATTTCTTGTTAACTCATGAATATTTCTGTTATTCTACTGGACATTTGTGAGGTTCGACAGGCAGTTATTATCACTTCTGTATACTATACAAAATATATATAGGTACATACGTGCTATAGTACAGTGATGTTTATTTGAAGTGTCGTGACGTTTATTTGACATATTTATTATTATTCTTGTCAATCTCTGCCACGACCTCGCTACAATTGGCGGGAGCTCATAATGAAGGACCTCGTGTAGGTTCGAAACTAGTCGAGCTATCCCTAAGAACATACGTGAGTTAAGCCGATACATATACAATCATGTGCATAAACAATCCCGAAACATTATTATTGTTGTAGAACCTGGCGTTACGAAACAACTTTTGTAACGCCAGGTTCCTTGCAGGATAGGTATTAAGCACCAAGTGCCAGATCTCTATATTTATGGACTTTACGCGCATCTCCCACGTTTTTCGCTCCCATTCCTGCGCCTACATCGGTTTTGGTGACTTCTAACACCCCCTTCAGTCAGTGTCTGACGTAGTTGGTCAAGGTAGGAGAGTCTTGCTGTTGAAATATTTATTTCCTCGTACATCTTGTGAACTGGAGTTCAGTGTTGCCTTTCCAATAAATACCTAATGTCACTTTATTAGCGTTGCTATGTTTCGTAGAGCACTTGCAATAAATAAACGAATAGCACTTCAGATTCTTCGCACCAATAGGATTTTCCTTGTCTCGGGAGCTTTGTAGAACAATCCCAGAGAAGTGATTTGTGTATCTACGTTGGTGGGAATCAAACTTGAGACTCCTTCTCAACAAATTTGTTTAAAATCAGTACTGAGTATGTAAGGCGTTGCGTTCTCTGCAGGCTTACTTAAACTTTTTTTTAATAGATTTTGAAAAGTAACTAGTGAAACGTGGTTGTGACTGGTTCTCCATGATTTTTTTTATTAATACTCGAATAAACTCGCTGAATCAGTAGAAAAGTGAATGAATGAAATAAAATCTTGCGTTTATACATATTTTAAAATGTATGTATGATAGACACAGATTAAAATGAACCTTATCGTAACATCTTTGTTGTTGAACTTTGTAAAGTGTGTTGGTAATGGGGCGTGAGTTAATTATTCATCCCCTTTCATGTTACTTTGATAAGGAAAGTCACACATGGAGGGTGTTCGTATCGCTTTGATCGTGTTTTAATAGTCGCGGTGATGTTTATTGCCTGCCAGTACTGGAAATTTTCATGTCATTTCGACGACACGATGTAATCTAATTGTACTATTCTTCCAAAATTGCTTTACGGAATACCTATTTCTAAGAAATGCGTATTTTTCTCATGATCATCATCATCAGCCTGTCGATGTCCACCGCTAGACATATGCCTCCCCTAATCGGCGCCACGCCATCCGTTCCTGGGCTTTCCAAATCCAACAGCTTCCCGCTGTCTTTGTATAGGACGCTTGTGTCCAGCAGTAAAGAGGGAACAGCCTAATTACTATTATTATTGATATATTATTAACATATGAATTTTCGACAGAAAGACTTAGTTTGCTATTGATGTTATCAATGTATAAATTTCTGGGAGAAAGAGAAAGTTAGGTTCATAGTGTGTACGCATATGGTTTGTTAAAGTGTCCTTCCCGAATTTGAATAAACATACCGGGACTCCCACACTGATTGACTGCCCACGATCCCGAGGAGTTTAATCCTAATGAACACATGATAGGACGTCCTGAGACAATATTTGCAAATGTAAAATCAGACTAAACAATGTTTGAAGAACTAAAATCCGATTAGTTTATGCTAATACATATTCGAGCATAAATATTCATACATCATCAACTCTGGTTGAGAGCAAAAATGTTTTTTTTAACAAACGTCTGCAATCCTGATGAAAATTTTCATTCATAGACGATGGAGCAAAATATTTATTTTAACGGTATCACTAATACATATCCAATACAGGAGAAACCCACGTCTAGCCGAGAACCGATTGTAACGTTTTCCATCTGCTGGTTTAACAATAAAAAGCAATTGTTGTGTAAACTAGTGTAGGTACAGCCCAAAAACAATCGAATGTAGTGTTGTTGATAACATTTTGAATATTCCAAGCTTGGAAGCGTCCAGTCTGACCTCACCGGCCATTTGGATGTCTTTATAGAGTTCCAGGTACACTACGGACTATGTATTTTTAAGACTCTACCTACGTACACTATTCAGCAAAATTAAAATAAATGCTTACAATACTAGATTGTTATACAAACATACATATTTTCATGTCAAGTGCCTTACTGGTTAGACAAAGAGCACGGGATGCCAAAAATAACACTTTCACATCTGCCGCGCTTCTTCCACATTCATGTAGGATCAAAAGACGGCCTGCTGAGCTCACATAGACAATAGAGGAGGTGTGTCAATATTTGACCTATTTGGGAAAGATATGTGAGCCTTGGTATGCCTCAGACCGGCATCTCCATTAACATTCGCATTGTGTATCTGTTTTTCATTATTTTATGATCAAACCACCGAGGAGGACTGACTATGTGATTGTTGAATATTGTATGAATCTAAGTGAGTAAGCCGTGAAAAAATGATGTACAGTACCTAAGTAGGTACCGTTACGTCATGTCATGAATGTGCCGGGTGTTCTTAAATTCTTGTACCTGTCAGGTACCGATCTTAAGATTACAGCAACTCGAGGTAATATACCTTTTCTTCATAGCATAATATAATAGTAGGTAGGTGAGTCAATGCGATATGTGGTAGGTACAGAAAATCTTCTAGGTGAGTAATATATAAGCAAACAAATAAATAATAGGTAAAGATAAATGAATTCACCCAGATATAATGCTAAGTAGCAATTTTAATGCAAATAAAGAATTAAAAGTGAATTTTAAAAATAAAGTCTGAAGACAGAAAGAATTCCATTCTTTACAGAAAAAAATACGAGCAATAAAGAAATATGTATGGTTAAAGTACGCTGATGTGAATACGACACATACTTGGACGTCGCTGGCTGTACGTCTTATTAGGAAATTAAATATTACCGCCATCTGTTGACGGTTAGTGGAAATGACGAGACGATGATACGGATGACCCTAACGTTCTTGATAGTTATAAGATGAATTCATAGATGGCGGTATAAATAATATAAATACTCCATTAACTTTTATTGCATTAAATTTAATTGATAATTGTTTTTGAAACAAATTCGTTATTAAAATAATGTATATTGTAAGAGCAGCTGTTGTCTAAATTTTTTTTTTAATTTTTTTATTGTACTTGGAGACCATCTAGACTCAAATACTGAGGGGACTTCCTGAATATTCAAGACAAAAAAAAACTTGCCGTACCTAAGTGTTAATTTACTTACAAATTGTCACCTTTATCTTAATAAAACATATATATATATATATATATATATATGCGATCTTGTCCATTAAATTGAATATGACAATAAAAGATAGCATTTAATGAGTTTTTAATTTTTTTTAATCCAAATTCATCACTGTGCCCTAACATATTTTGGAAACATATCTTCTTTCATGATTTACTTATTGATTACCTAGTTATTTTTCTATATATTCAATTCTTATACTCGGTATTTGTATTTAATTTCTAAAATTCGAGTAGGTACTAGTCGGGCCATTGCAAAAAAACGCACGTGAGTTAAGCCAGTATATTTATAATCATGTGTATCATATAATAGTAAAATAGGTACTAGCTTATTGTACAATCCATAAAAACTCAATTTAAAAATACACAATTAAAAAAGGAACCCGAAAGCAGAGAGCAATTTTTGTAACAAGTTTAGGAGTTTCGTAAGTGACAATTTTAGAGAGTCCTACAATATGCGTCAGCCGAGTCCCGCTCTCCACGTTTTCCCTAATTAACGAGCGCTAAATTCGTTTCAATTGTTCATTTTGTGTTGTAAGTCGATTTATGTTTCACACTTTTTAACTTTTTACCAAAGTGGAAGCGTTTAACATTTGCATTCACAATTTTTTTTACGGTCAGAAAGAATTTAACGACTTTATTGTTGATTCCTTCTTCTACACATTTGTCATATATGTAGGTACATGTTTTAATTCTACAGTGACGCATTGTTAACAATACAATGTGACTTTTAAATGTTTGATAAATATCTTCATCATCATCATCATCACGTCAGCATTTTCCGTTCCACTGCTAGGCGTAGGACTTTCCCAAGGTCCTTTACAAAAGCAACACTCGATTCTCCGCAGATCTCATGCAGCCACTACCAGACGCCTTCTTAAGATCATCGATCCAACGGGCCAAATTTGATAAATGTGAAAAACCAAAATTATATAGTTATAGTTTTTGCTTAATCTGAATGCGTGAAAAACGTGAATAACCAGAATCATTTTCATTTTATGGATCTTTCATGAATCCAACGCACAATCACTAACTTATCTTACAAGTTATATGTTACCTATATTTCTTGAGTAGAAATGTTATTAACAGCGGACTTTGAAAGGGTGCCACAATTATTAGGTATTCTCAAAATAAATCGCGGGAAAAGTGAATGCTATCCATAAAAGCAATGACGTTGAAAGCATTACCTTGTCACAACTTACAGTAGAAGAAAACGCAATTAAGAAAACAAGAGCCGGCTACTTAGATGTAGATTTGTAAGCAGTGCACACACTGGTGAGCGAGGAATAATTTTTACGTTAAGCAATTGAAGAGTATTGCAAACACAATAATTTCTCAGGATACTAGTTCATTACATGCGGTACAATTTAAATATTTGATGGTAAAGTAAAATTGTCACAATATTTATTGATCAGCCTTGTTTTTACAATGTACAAAATATATCATGTCAACTACAATGACAGAATATATTTTGTAAGGACGTATATTTACGAGTAGGTACTAAGCTTCGAAACGAAAGCATATTTGAAATTTCTCACAAAAAAATCTTATATATTTCTCTTGATTTCAATATTTGTATCTACATATTTTAGGATCTCGATGTGATTCAATAAGACATTAAAAAACTTAAGACGTAAATGGACGCCATTTAACATTTTTAATTAAATCCATACGGAGATCCTAACTAACGGTTGTCCTATTACTCCAGCACATCTGGACAGCCGGCACGTAAATTAGCATTTTTTCCTCTTGTGTTGTTCGCTTCATATTATTAGATTGGAGCGCCATAACTTTGTCCCATTCCTGCCCTCCTGTTTTGTGTTCCGTTATTACATTTTCGATTAGATTCAGTTCTTATAAGCGATTGCTAGCTTCTGCAATTATTGCTACTTTTTCTTCCACACAGCTCGTTATATAGAAGATGGAACTCTCTTGATTAGAAGAAAATTTCAACTTTTCTCAGTTCTATGTATTCGTCAGCAATCATAACGTTTGATACTTCAGTGCCTATTTTTTTTGTTTCTGCCAGTTTCATTATTTCAGTATGTTAATGAAAAAAACTGAATTAATATTATTGCAATATAATGCAATAAAAATTACATTTGTTCCCGTTCTGCAAACTTCAGGTGTTGTTAAAAGGGGCCATGTTTATTTCTGAACGAACACTAATTCGACAACAGTTAAGTACAGTCGTATTTCACATAGGTTGAGGATGCCACGGGCGTTAGCGGTCACTAGTGAATGGTGCCTGGTCGTTTATTATTCTCTTTACGAAAAATATAAGCCATGTCTATTCCTTTTCATTTTCTAGCATTGTACATTATCATCATCAACCCGTTTCTCCAATAGTACGACACATATCAACCTACATTTTCATATCCTACCGTTAGAAACTATGTCCTGCTACCAAAAACCTGTCAAAATAAGGGCAAAACCGTAGTGGCGCGCACCACTGTATATGAGTGAGGGTAAATGTATAAACAAAGATGAAAAATAATTAAGGACATCCTATACTAAGCTTTAGGTACTCTTTAAAAACTCATGTTCAGTGACCCGTGCTACCGCCACATGCAGTCCCACTCCGGACGATCGTTTGGAGCCGTCATTTAAGTACAGTGAAGTGATTCGTGGTCATCATGTCCGTTCTCTGCAGATTGCTTATTGTAAGTAGTGTTCGATAGTCATCACAACACGTAAGAATCGATTTTTAATTGTCATTATAATTTATAATGTAATGTTACATCATAACAAAACAAGAGTTTCATGAAACTTAGGAAATTAAATTGAGCGCCAAGAGCAACTTAAAAGATAAAAATTGGTGTACTTAGATATAAATAACATTGGGAAACAAAGGGAAGTAATTAAAACCAATGGCAATGTGATGGTTATAACATTATGTCCACCTCCAGAAGCTAATCTTTTTGAAAAGCATAAATATAATTAGAATAAATTAAGAAATAATTGTAACAATTCAATATTGTAGATATATTGTCGTAGTTTTTTGAAAATTATCCGTGTAGTGACTTACATTTTGTATCTGTTTTAACTCGTCTATTATATTTATTTCAGTTATTTTTATTGGTTCAACTAACATATACAGAAGAAACAACGCGCTATCACGATGGTTGGATACCCATATCAAATGAAAAGGTCATCGGCATACTCCCGAAAAATTTAATTAAAATACCAGAAAAAGTTCATTTCACGTCCTCTTGGAAACCCATTGTACAAACTGCTGAAAATATCAGACATTTTGAAGAAAATTCTAATATAAGGCCTCACGATATTAATAGTGAGTTGATGAATGAAGGTTATTATGATCTTATTCAAATTGATGACATACAAAGTCTACGAAGATTAATGAGTAAGTTCAAATTATTTTATATACTTCATGACATTATCCAATGTTATTATTATATTTACGATTATATACTACATATATATATATTTTATTATATTACTTTCTTTATATATTACACTTTATATAATTAACTTTACTATCCGTTACTATGTACTTCTTAATATTTATTTAGCCTTTTTATACTTCATTTATTGTACTGGTAACCTCAGTACCATTAAAACCCTTCATATGCTTGGCCAGATCTGATGTCTAAGATTATCATTTAGGTATTTTTAAAGAAAATTTTGTCTATCTATGTTCAATATCAATTTTGTATTGTGGTACTTTAACACATTTATTGAAATACTGGGGTCCTAAAGGGCTGTTTGATGCTTTCTCTGTAAACTTTACATATTTAGATAAAGACTATTATTATTGAAAGGATACTTCAAGGGTGTAAGGAATGTTTTTTAATTGTTTTCATTTTAAGTTGCAGAGAAACAAGCAATTAATAAGAATGAAGATTACTCGACAATTCTCAAAGATAAGAACGTAAATGAATCCGCTGTCGCTCGTCCAAGAAAGGCTAAGAAAATGCCAGATGAACATTTAGATAACAGTATGATACATAACGATGAACATCAGAGAGACTCTGTGAAACGCAATAACGATGAAATGAAATATCAGGATAAGGAAATTGTAAGCGACGAATCTTATACCTATGAAGTTACCGAGACGTCAGAGACATCTGATGTTACAGATTCACTTGGTGATAACCGAAACCTTAATGAAATAATAATAAATAAAGATAATAAAAGATTCAATTTTGGACCGTCCTTCAAAAGTACAACAGAGGAAAGCCTGACCAATAAACTGTTTAATATTTTAGGTAATTATAACATTAGAACGAACGACGATTTGACAAACTATGCCATATCTAGAAACAAATACGGTCTGAATTACCCTAAGAAAGGCTACGTGTATCCGGTACCTATTAGGGCACCGTCAAGGTACAACAGTCCGAACTATTTCCCCATAGATCCTTTGCTTGCGGTGTTATTGTCAAATTATGGATATTATGTGCCCGGACTGTACGGTTTTCCTGGAAATTACTTAAATATTTACGGTTATTTGGCTGCTAACAATATTCACAATAACAAGCCTTTTGGTGCCTATAAAATATATTCTGATACCGATTCTTCTCATTAGAAAATAATCTCACATAAAATTATCTTCTATGGAAATAAAATTGTGACTTATATTATATTAATAACCTTATGATGCTTCTAAGTCATCTAACGAGTTAAAGGTAAGAGTATATATACAAGTAGGTACCCCACGGTAACAGTACTGTAAACGCTATAAACTGAACAATTTCATCGCCCTCCAGGTGTGGCGTAGTCACTCCACCAAGTCGGTGATCGACTTCGTGAACAGCAGCGAGAATGCTATATTCGTGGTGAACACTGTGCACCTCATCAGCCAGCTCGCCGACAACCTGATCATCGCGTGCGGCGGGCTACTGCCGCTGCTGGCCTCCGCCACCTCACCCAATGTGAGCTTACACGTAGTCAAGTAGTTTCATGGTTAAATTAAAGTTGTTGCTAGATACTGTATGACAGTATATACCATTATACTTAGTATTTTACGGAACACTGTACATAAACTTTAACTTATGGACGTATTTAAAATATTCACTAACATTTGTACGTACAACTGCTCGCAGAACGAGCTGGATGTGATCGAGCCGACGCAGGGCATGCCGGTGGAGGTGGCTGTGACGTTCCTGCAACGGCTGGTGTCCATGGCCGACGTGCTAATCTTCGCCAGCGCGCTCAACTTCGCCGAGCTGGAGGCCGAGAAGAACATGTCCAGCGGCGGCATCCTGCGCCAGTGCCTGCGGCTGGTCAGTACTCCTCGCCTTCTCGCTAGCCACTCTGCGCCCTATCCTTAGCTGTTGTCTACGGCCATGTTAATGTTTGTTCATTTATTTCAATTATTACTTAAAACAAAAGCAACACTAATATATTCGTTAATTTTTTGATGAAATGGATTCATATTAAGCGATAAAACTGTTGGCCATTTTATCGGCTTACATATTTTACTTACTCTTAATGTGCGCCGTCTACACACTTGGAATATTCAATCTCAATTTCATTCATTGACATGGCTGTTAATCTTGTATATATTGATTGACATTCATTGTGGATTGCGTCGGCGCTCAAAATTCTTTACTTATAGAAAATGTTAAGCGTGATTTAAGTAGTTTAACTCAATACCGAATAGCTCGTGATGTTAAAACCTACTAGTTTTTTTTATAAAGTTGTATGAATTTTTCTTGTTGATTTCCAGTTAATGTGTGTGTTTGTATGTTTGTTAATATAGAATAATAGTTAAATAGCTTTAGATTTCATAATTTTTGAACTCTCGTAGTTTTTTAATTGAATTACTTCAGTAATAATACAATTTGACGTAACTTAATAGATTGACTTTTGAGCGTCTTCGGTCAAAAACGTTAGAATTACTACTTTGAAAGCATAATATTTTCACTTAGAAATTCACAGTATTTATAGATGAAAAGCTAACCTTGAAGTTACTAATACTAAACCTTTAATCTGTATAAAAAATCTAAAAACTCTTCTCGACAAAATTTTTATTGACCACAGAAAAATTTTAGAGGTAGCCGTAGCTGCTTGTTTGAGTACATGACAAAGTAAATTTTATTGTATTCGTATTGACGTCTATACATAGACTCCACCGACTGCCGCTCGCTCGCTCAAGCTGAGCGGCCAGCCGCTCCATAAAGTCGATAATTCAGGAAAGGGAGCTAGAAGCTCACTTAAAATATAAGAGCTGGCCGTGAAAAGTACGCGTGACGGCGAGCGGCAGCGCGGGCGGTAGGTAGCGTGAGGTAGCGTGCGGTAGCGTGTGTGTGCGCAGGTGTGCACGTGCGCGGTGCGCAACTGCCTCGAGTGCAAGGAGCGGCAGCGCGCCG
>DWEC01001884.1:0-12520 GCA_018245735.1 Microceris miodesmiata | reverse complement strand
TGAGTTATTATATTTCATTTAATTATAACACGCAACCATCACTTCATTTTCTATATTATATTTTATTTATTATATTTTCCATATAATGTTTGTTGCCTTTTTAACGTGTTTGAAGGAACAAATGATTAATTCTCATCAAACTAGCAATTTTCTTAACTTATGCTTTCGTTACTTTTGATTTTCAGGCATATCCCAAATACGAGTTCGAATATGCCGTATCAGATAAGAAAACCGGTGATCACAAACATCATTTCGAAAGCCGCGACGGTCATCGGGTGCGAGGCGAGTACGGACTCCTGGAAGCTGATGGATCCTTAAGGAAAGTCGAATATAACGCTGACGATTACAATGGGTAAGTATTATCTATTTTCATACTTACGCTGTTAATGCGTAGACTAATATGCGATATTATCAAAATGACTGATGATCTGACTGATCAAAAACAATATTTGTAGTTTTTTTTATTCAATTCCTAATCAAATCGTCGAAGTAAAATATTTTCCATCGATGGTTCGAATCATCACGCTTATCAAATGGACACGAACTCCCCTGATTACATTTGAATACAGGTGACTAACTAAATTTCCCTTATCATTTACAGTTTTAACGCAGTGGTAAGCAAGACAGTCAATAAACATGGAGATGCCGCGTACTCTATTTTGAAGCACACGAGACAATTTTTGCCTATCGGTCAAGATGTGAAAATCAATCACTTCTTTCCCAGCAAAGATTATCATGTCCAAGAATCGGTTAACATAAATAAAGCTGTTATAGCAAGTAAACCAGTACAGGAAGTTGTGGTGGAATCAGCAGCGGCCAATTCTGATGAAAGCAGTCAAGTGGCAGATATAAGAGATAAGGTGCTTCCAGAAATAACCCATCAAGAACAAGCAATTAACGCTAAGTATCAGCCAAATAAAAACTTAGAATCATCTATCGTGAAAATGGAGGCCGTAGAAGGTCCCACATACAAAGTGCTGCCAGTTGCTTTACCTGCAACCCCAGAACATGAAATAACTACAAACGTAGGCGCTGAGAGTATTACTATTCTACCAATAACTGAAAAGCCCGTAGTTTTACACTCCAATGAAAAAATCCACACAAAAGAAGAAGAAATATCTCATAAGGAAGATCCTCATTCAGACTCCGAGGTAGCCTCATCGTACTATCATTCCAAAGTTTACTATGTAGGCTTTTAAAAGGTTGAAAGTTCGAACCTTAAAAACTACTTGTAAATTATTATAAATATATAAGCGTGAAGTCATGTTGTAATTTGTTACTGTTTTGTTATTATTTTAATATACTGTTAATAAACTTTTTTGTGCACAGTTCCACCTCTCATTTGTAGGACAAACGAAACGCTATAGTTCTACGAAACAAACTAGTACACACAATACCCACTAGAGGCCGTTTTACAGTAATTTAAATCTTATTCCACAGATGTCGCTTTATAATGTTTATATCACAAAGTAATTGTACTAATTACGTAAAAATTCATTTCAAAATAATTACACTGTTTCTTAAGTACCACCTAATTAAGAGTAGGTTAATTGTTCTTGAAATAACTTAACAAAGAATCTGTATGACCTTGCGTCTTGACCTACAATAAAAAGTTTATGTACTGTAACCGGCTCAAAAATCTCTACAAAAAAAAACTCAAATTAATGTGAATGGGATCAAGAACCCTATCAATTAGTAGTTTTCTGGAATAAACTGGTTCAACCTGGAGCAATTAAATAGAGTTTACTAGACGCCAGTACCATACTTACTTATATTTACTTTCTATGGAAATACAGTAGAACAATGAAGTGGAGTATGTTTAATCTCCTTTTTCCTTTCTTTCTCTGTCCTTAATTCATAAACTCTCGTTTCTTGTCTTCGAATCGATAGTTACAAAATTCAAATTTAAATTGTCATGTTACGTCAATTTAAAATTAAAATAGGACCTTTCAATGGATACAGAAAATAGTGGTCAAGAAAAATGTTTTTCATGAGCTATATTGTTTCCATATTTACGTAAATATTTAGCCTATTGCCCAAAGGGTTAGGCAAACTAACGTTTTTCACTGCTTCAATCCTGCCAAACTGCTCTCGTCTCTTCAACAAAAACCTCATTCATCAAAGTCGTCATACATGCCCGTCCATTAAATTACCCTTTCACTGATAAAGATTAATACGTCATTAATTTTTTCTGCTGATAAATAACACGTTATATAACAAAATCACATCGTAAATAGAATTAATAACTTATCGCACGGAAAATGATCCAGATACTGTTGCTATACGTTGAGTAATAAACAAATTAACCGAGCCGCTTATATTTCAATTTTAATACAAGAGTAGGGATCGATCTTTACGTAAGGGCAAAACCGAATAGTGCTGGAATGCATAATTTAGCTAGATGACATAACTGTTTCATTTAATATCAGCCCGTTTCTTGTGTTGGCGGTGCATAGATTATCAACACCGTGGTATTGCGAAACGGTATTGCGATGCACGGACATGTATATTTTTATTTTCCATGTGTGTATACGTAAAAGAAAAACAATTTTGCAATAGTCTCAAAGACTGCGTGGATGGATCTCTTCGCTGAATACGCCAGTTACAATATTAAACTAATACCTCATTTCGGAATAATGTAATGTTTTACAACATATTTGAAATCATAATGCACAGTGCGAAACCAAAATTGCATAAAAAAGAATTGTTCAATTTTATTAACTTTCTACATTTTTCGAATTGTGTTAATAATACTTGTAAAGCATTCATATCTGTCAATGTACAGTTCATTTATAATATTTATATTTTTAATATACCTATAATTATATAATACCAAGCTTACTGACATATAATGCAAATTATTTTTGCACTATTTATTTGTAAGCTGTGGTAGGCAGAATGGCCATGATTTTAAGGATTAAATTTATCAATTTCACCTAATAAAAGAAAACAGAGCACCTAATGATAAGTGCTCACACTCCCATAAACCTTACTAAAATCAAAGAAATTAAGAGTGTTGCCTGCTGTCAAATGAAAAGGTTTTCACTCACATCTTAAAGAATGAGGTCGTATAGAAATTTTAATGGCAAAATTATAATCGAGACAAATTATATTAAATAGTCTTATTCTAGATTAGATGAAAATGTACACAAACTAATGTAATAAAACCAAATAGTTTGCTCGTTTAGTTCCTCATTATTTGGTATACAAAAATTGCGTCATGAGTTTGTATAGTAAATATTAAAGCCGGCTACCTCCTCGAAATAGTTGTTGCAGCCTTGGTGCTGAGCAAGAGGCCATGGGTTCGATCTTCAGTCTGGGCAAAATATTATTGCGTTTTTACAGCATGAAATTCGAAGAAGCAGCTCTAAGTCTGAATTTGTTCCCGGTGCGAGTATATGTCATAAATCTTACCCGAAATTATACAAGATAATAGGTATAACGTGAGAGTATCACACTCCTCCATCTATCCCTTCAGTAAGATAGGGGCGCGATATTATATCATATAACAGCCAATTCTAGTACGATTCTACGTACTTTCATACGATTCTAATTGTATGTATTTATAGAAAATATGTAATATACACTGTAGTACTTGCTTTATTAACATATTCTGTTTCCAGCTTGTAACTTGAAGGCCTAGCAAAACATAAGGATATCTAGTTCACCAATTGCACAAATTATTACTGTAATAAAAATGACTTTGCCTAGTAAAGATTGCTCGCTAATATAATAATTCAACTATAAATGATCTAAAAAAAGGATAATATTATTATTGATTTTAAAGGATATTATTATTAAGGATATTATATTAAAGGATATTATTGTTATTATATAAGGATAATCCTTGTTATCTGGATTTAAATAGACTCACTCCCTATTTTATGGGATGTACAGACTCCTATAATGTACATATGACTTGTGAAAAGTAGGAATACTACCACACTCTGACGCCTTAGGATAAGACGGACGTGATGTTTCGTTACGTTATAATAAAAAACCTTTTATGTAGCTGGGCAATTTAAAATTAGTCGTGTTGTAGATACGTATGTCAACACATTCGACATGAACGACGCGTTAAGTGCAAAATAATAGCTTTCAAGTAGTGAAATTATTTAGGTGAGGCCAATTGAGTTATATGTCCAACCTAAATTTTGTTATTGGCTTCTAAGTACAATACATCGAAAAAACAAATGTGACTTTTGGCAATTTCATTAATTGACTTTAATTTATTAACTTAGTTAACTTTGAATTTTTGTAGTTATTACTATATAGTCACGTTGGTTCCCATACAGGGTAAGCAGAGAGAACAGAATGCCAAATATATGTATCCTAACAGATATGATATATTTCTACATACATTTATTTATTCATCCAACCCTCATGTATACGCACACGAAAACATGTTTTGCACTGATTGAATTTCGCCGAACTTAATTATATAACACCTGATACTTAAGTTTCTCGTTATAAATAAATATGTACTCGTTAGTGTCTCTTATGGGAAATTAAGAATTTTTAAACGGATCGGTGTCTTCAAGAACGAACTGCGAGTTGAAAGACGTCTGACTTCAAAATCTGTCAGTATTTAAGCTGTTTAGTCGAAATACATAGATGATACTTGATACCTCTGGACATCTGCATAAGCATTCGTATTGTATATCTGTTACATCTTTCTGTCATCTGTCATTTTTGAAGAGCGGGAAAACGGTTCCAAATTTGAAAACTTCAGAAGCGCACTGCCATTCCATAACCGCAACATTGTTATCAGGAGGGCGGACGAGTTCAGCACTTCCGCCCTCTTAAAACGGTTGCTATAACGAACGTAATATAAAATTATTGGCCGTTGTAATTATACTCGTTACTCAACATGGATGCTGATGGATCTGCTTGAACGCTTCTCAGCTATGACTACATGTTCTAATTTACTACTAGACTTTACTATAAGACATATGTACCAAACATATATATTTTAATACAAAGTTATCACTGATAGGCAATTTAAATATTTCGAATACTATACGCAAGTGTCAGAAAAAGTTCACATAGACTTAGTCTAGTATATTTAAAGTAATTAAATCGATATACATTTAGACTATAACATATAGATTAATTCTTACGTGTCTGAATCTGAAAAGAGAGCTGCTTAAAGTGTGCAACCCTCTGTTAATACCTGAATAGCGGAACTAGTAGTACTGTGTCTATTACTATTGCAAATCTTTTTTTCTACGATACATATTCTTGAATTCGCCCCACCTGTAGGTTATGTTGAATAAATATAAACCCACCAAAGGCATCACTGACTATTCGAAATTCGAAATATTTTAGGAAATAAGCTCAAATCATGTCATGGTGCTAATGACTAACAAATGTATTATTTTTCGACACTACCAAAAACAAAGACAGCCCTAAATTTACCACTGCTAACTAAATAAGTTAATCGCCGCAAGAAACCGGCACGCGACAAGAAACCTTACTTTCGCTCTAACTACCCAATATATACCTTCCTATTACAGATTAAACCGGGGCGCTATTTGCAAATGCTCTTGTAATAATGTAAATTATGTAAAGAAACGTTCATTTACACTCCGGTTTATCTGCTATCTGAAATTATAATCTGCTTCCTTTCAATTATTCCCGAATTCCGAGAAACTTTTGAACGCAAAAAAAAAGTTCGATTATTGTCTCGAACCGGATGCAAAATTCGTTTATCGCGTACATACTGCGTTGTATCGCGAAGCCGAGCGTTGAAATGATAACTTTCAGAATTGCATCACGGCTTTATACCGGACCATTGTAATAGGTACTGCTCGAATTTTATTGGAAACTATAAGAAAAGTATATAAGTGTCTCTCACTTAACGACTATTTTCTCTACATATTGTACCTATGTCGAAGTGTCGCAACTCGATAAAACGATCAGATTGGCAACGCGGCAATTACTGTGATCTGATCGGATATCGTCAGGAATAGACCCCCACCAAACACCCCTCTTATGTTTTGTTTGTTATATAAAAAGAGGCAAGATCTCACCGTTACCAGTCGACAAGGCATTTGAGAGTAAAGCAAAATGTTCTCCAAAGTAAGCATTGACAACGTAACTGTAGCATTATTTTATAATAATGTGCTATATAAAAATTACTTTTTTATTATTAGAAAAAAAAAATTTAATCAAATTGAATTCTAAGGGACTTTTTATTATAAATTTACTCCTCATAGTAAAATAATAGGAGGACATTGCTCTTGCAAAAACCTTTATTATTTAGAAATAATCATTAAGGATCAACTTTCATTTTTCCCCAAAAAATCCTAATCCAAAAAAAAACCTAATATTTTTATTTGTAATATTATTTTGTAATACTTTCAGATTGTAGTTGTGTGCGCTGTGGTCGCGGCATGCCAGGCCGGTTTCCTGCATCACGCTCCTGCTGTGTCTTCCCACAGCATCGTCCGCCACGAACAGAGCATCCAGCATGAAGTGCCTATCCATTACTCTGCGCCTATAATCCATGCTGCCCCAGCCATCCACGCCACTCATGCTATCCATTCTGCGCCCATTCATGCTGCCCCTATCCACGCCGCTCCCGTGCAGGCCATCCACGCAGCTCCCTCTCACGAAGACCATTACGTTGATGAATACGTAAGTGTCTCTTAGATAGAAAAGACTATTCCTTTAGTTCCAATAACATTCCGAATGGAGTAATAAAATTTTCACTGTTTTTTTATAAAGCAACATTTATCCCCTTTTTTCTTATAAGTATTTTATTATTTATTCATTTCCTATAAATTTAACATTTCTCCTAGGCTCATCCCAAATACGGCTACTCTTACTCCGTGGAGGACCCCCACACCGGGGACCACAAGTCCCAGCATGAGGAGCGCGACGGAGACGTGGTGAAGGGCGAATACTCTCTGCTGCAGCCCGATGGCTCCTTCCGCAAGGTTACCTACACTGCTGACCATCACAATGGGTAAGGAATATATTATTTGAAAATATACTACTAAATTATGTAAAGTTCTAGATAGTACTGAAAGGCATTTAAAATTTGTTAGTACTTAGTTCACTTGCACAATCACAAAAGCACAGGCCTTTCTTTGTTCATATGTTTATTCATTTTTTAACGTAAGTTTCATTAAAAATACTACTACAAACTAAAACAATGTACAAGTGACAGTATTATATAAACAATTGGTTCATCATCATCAGCCTATCTTAGTCCACTGCTGGACATAGGCATCCCCCAAAAGGGGGTTTATGCCCGTAATCTCCACGCTGGGCATGCGGGTTGGAGACCAATTGGTTATTTGAACAAAATGTGTGAAAAGTGAAAAATAAAAACGGAAGTTGTCGGAAGACTTTTTCAATTGAATAGTTGTTTATTTAAACTTCCAATTATAATTTATATCTCGAGTTAAGATGCAGTGTAGCTCATAAATTATGATAAAATCGATAAAGTCATTAATTAACTAACATTGCCCGCATCAATGTTAAATGAATGGCAATCATTTCAATTGGCTTTATATCTTCGTATAATTTATAACTAGCAAACCGTTTTCAACTCGTTAGATATTTTTGATAACTTAACTGATCTGAAATGAGAATTATATAGCAATACAATAAAATATAGTGTAAATTTATTAGCTAAGTAGACACATAGCTTTATTTTGTTAGAGATAGCTAAATAGACACAAACATAATTATAATTATAGAACGTCTTCATAATTGTTAATGTGTGTAACAAAGCATTGTTTTTTCAACAGATTCAACGCCGTCGTCCACAACTCGCCCCCCGTGATCCATCATCATTAAGGCCCCTTCTCACCGACTGTGATATTAGTATTAGGTAATATTGTGCTCCACATCTCTACTCACCGAAACATCTGAGCGCATATTGAAAATCGATACGAATGTAACCCAAGGAGCGAATTTGTGATGCATGTGACATATTTTCATACTTCCTTATTATGTATGATAATTTTATAGGCGTTAATACATTAGTGTAAATATCAAAGTGTGATCTTAATGGCTTGTATCTTGTCGCAACTAGGCAAAAACTTTGATGTGATTTCTTAATTATTACTTCATATATATCTCATTTTCTTCACTACATTTTTATATGTCTGTTTCGGGTGTGTATGGTAAGAATGTTGAAACATATACAAGTACAATATTAATCTCATTTGTATATAATTCATTAAATAAAACATAAAAAATATGTACATAGTTTCATTCTTCTGAACTCCACTACCACGATCAAATACGTTTTTATATAACAGTTTTATATAATGTCCACGTGATAACAATTGAAATAATTAGTGCAGTGCAATAGCAATGTACAAAATGAGTATTAACTGAAGTAATTAAAGGAATTGTTTGTAAAATCGAGAGTACGTTTGCATTTTGAATCTGGAACAATGTCGTAAAACAGATAGTTGCAGCGTACATACCTACATGTTTCGTACGTGTTAATTACACTAAAATGCACAATGGAACGTGGGAACTCAAATCTCGAGTTTGTATTATCTCCAAACCATTGGAGCCGAAAAGGAGTGAAAGCCAACACAATGTTGCTAGCTATGTGCTTGTCCAGGATACAAGACCTACTTCTGTACCGAACTGCATATTAACTACGATTTAGTAATTTAGACGTCGCGGTATTATCTATAGGAAGGCTGTTACCACATTGCCACTAGTTAATATTTTGTGTAATGCCTAGTTCTTACTTCACAAGTTTAATTGCTCATTTTAATAAAGTGCCACTCGCGACAGAAACTCAATTAAAATGTTAGATAACCACTTCAATATTAGTACTAGTTAATAAAAATATATTATATGTGTACTAAGTTTAATAAAATTAATACTAAGTTCTCACATCCTCCTATTAAAAATCAAAGATATGCCAATTTAGTCCTGTGAAGCTTACAGTATAATTATAACAAATAAAGAAAACGTAATCTATATAAAAGTCTCAATAGCAAGCCATGCCCCTTATACTTTACCTACATTGTATAGAACTCTACCAAATTCTAATCGTCTTAGAAAAACCTTTCTTTATTTCCAATACTCCAAGTTATTGATTATGTGCTATTTTAATTCCATATTTTTACTTAATGTTAAGATAAGGTTTCTCTCTCTATCCTATCATCACAACCCTACCGTTAATTGTAATTACAAAAGATTGCACGTAAAACAATTAGTTTACATACAATATCGCTCGTAAAAATATAGTATAAGATTTAAGTAAGAAATTGCTCTTCTGACATTGAACTCCTTTAGAGAACCGGTCAAAAATGTAATAATGACACAACCAGTTTGTAAAATAAACGAAGAGAAATTATTAAACCGGTGTACAGCGGCAGATTTGTGGGTGAACTCCCGTGAAATAACTCGATGTGCGCGATTAAAACTGGTTGTGGAACGCGAAGACAATTAAGCTTTTCGAAACGCAATCATGTAACTACACGGTGTTCGTTTTGCCTCTTTGTTTCATACAATCGATATTTTTTCGTATTGGATTTGTGGAGAACAAATATACAAGAATCGAATGAATGTTAGTTGTCTGACAATAAAATTACTAGTCTAAGATTATGTTTATATGAAGCATTTAGTTCCTAAGTCTATGGTTTAAGTTCGAACGCTCTGTACTCGTATATCGGTAAATTATACTGTGATATAATGCGGGGCAAAACTAATGAACTGATGTTAATTGACTGTCATATTGTTACATTCTACTTTAACATATAGTTTATTTGAACCTATAACATTTATAGTATTTAGTACTTTATGGTAATTTATCGTAACTAGTATTTACAGTATAAAAAAATTATATCACTCAAATTAACAACTCTAGACTCGATGCACATTTGTACTCGTTTAAAGACGTTTTGAATAAATGCACGTATTATTGTACTATCCTCCTCTGTCTAGCTCATCGAGGAAATACAGGCGTGACTTTATGATGATATGTTTTTATTAACGAATAGATAGTACATTACATTGTAAGCATGGAGATGTCTTGGTTGTACATTGTCATTATCTTTTAAAGACATCAACAATGGTTTAATTTCAAACATAGATGGATTAAACGCTGATAGGCCTCCCGACTTGTCCTTAGGGCTATCTGCACAAGATTTTGCAACGTTCAGTGCGGAAGCAAATTATGTTCAAGGCAAATTATAAATGGTCATAAACTGTCGCCACTCAACTTAAATAACATACAGCGCTACATAAATCTCAGTGTTTACAAACATGCGTTTCAACTCTACATCCCGTACCACGTGCAATAAGTTACATTACATTAATAAATACTAATATTTTTGTATTAGTTTAGATTTAATATTGTCATCATTATATCTACAACATTCCAATACAACTCAATAATAGATAGCATTAAAAAAAATTACACATCAGTTCAACAGGAATGAGTTTAAGAACAATGATATGTAAATCCGCTGTTACTAAACTACAGTTACTAAACTACTATTAAACTACAGAAAATGAATTGATCATTATATTATCATAAAGTTGAATAAAGGACACCTTTATTGTGCTCGTTACAAAACTCCACCCATACAAAGTTTATGAATATTGCCTCTTCACGCAGCATTTTTTTTCAATATTTCACGGATTTCGTGTACGTAAATTACAATAAATGAACAGCACACAAGTATTGCGTTGTTTTCGAATCCGTTGTATAGCGTCAATAGCACGCTGTGCGTTCAGTTCTCGCTGATGATATCGCTGGTATGGATAGTCTTAGTAGTACTTTCTGTGACAAACAGCTCTGGTTTTGAATAACTGGTTTCGAGATTTATTTCAATAGTTCACTTTAGATAGGAACAGTATCGTAGACTTTCAGTTTACCAACACATCAACGTAACGGTTATTATATGAAATGTATATTTTACTTAGTTTTAGAGCTCGGTACTAGAGATCCATTATCTGGTAATATAAGGCAATAAGTGAAATAAAATACCGATTCTCTGTCACTTACTTCAAATGTTATAGTGTAGGTTTAGTAGTATAGACTCGTTTTTTTTAAAACAGCATCAACAGTTTTATAACGAACAATTCAATAAATCAATGGAAAGACTAAAGTTTCGGTGTGTGTCTGAGTAAAATAAATATTTGGGAATACATAATTGGGATATACATAATTGGAATAAATACATAATTGGGATCTCAGTTATTTTACCGTATATTATAAAGAACGGGACGAATGGGTAACGTTATTAGAAGTAATCTTAATTTAATAAACCAAATATTAATTAACATTAATATTATAATAATTCTTTAATAAATCAAGGCTCATGAGAGCCTCACTGGAAGGTACAGCAAGTCAGTGACCAGAGAAGACCGAAAGAGTTTTGCAATAATAAATCTTAGTTGTTATAGTAATATAAGACACATGGCATGTTCGACATGACATGCGGTACAGGAATTTGAGTGAACAAGCCCTAGAGGAAATTGTCCCCACACGACCACCCAGTGACCTAGTGTGCTCAGGGTTGCTAAATTGCCGTATTAAATAAATATTTAATAATGCTACTTTAAAATAAACTTAAAAATTATCTCTCAGTAGTTGCTTCGTAGGTCGAATGGTTGCAAGCGCGACTGCGAATCGGAAGATCCTGGATTTTAATCTCGGATTTTGCATTATTCGATTTTTCTAATTTAGAATTTCTGGCAGAGCCGGGATTTGTGCCCGGTGTATGGTAACAGACTTGTAGAAAACGTAACTGGTAACACTCCTTTACCTACCCCTTCAGGGATTACAGACGTGATGTTAATTAAATTACAAACCTTATGTTAAAAACCGTGTCAATACATATTATAATTGTTGTATCATCACGCTACGTTTTTTACGATGTAGGCAAATATCTCTACCATTACAGACATGACTTGTTCAATCTATTATCATACATCTATTCACATTCTACATTCACTTGATACACGCTCACCGGTTTGGAGACTTCTTATTTCCCATCAGCCATTATCTGCACCATTAAAGATACGTTGGTCTCAGATTCGTGCGACACCTGTATCCATCTGCCAAGAGATTTGTGGGTTTCTGAGATTTAAAAAAGAAATTATTTAAAAAGTTTCACAGACATCTCTGAGTATAAACTTCTGAGTCTAGACATTTCTGAGTATAAACTACAACAACACATAGATATATTTCAGACGACATACATATATTTCAGACGAATGTACAAACGTAGAGTGTATTATGAACTAAGAACTTTTTATTCGTTGTGAAATTGTCTTTAATATTATTTTATGGTGTATTTTGTATTTACGTATTCGTGCGATTTTATACTGACTAGTGTTCCAGCAGCAATCCAAATTCGATCGTAAATCATAAAAAAATCAGTTTCAGCGTTGTCTAAGTTCTAATGTCAAAGATTACGCTTATAAATCTTTCTTCTGTGCTGCTTATTGACCAACAATCCGTCTCATGTCTGACATTGACAATGGGAACGTAAATAATAAATGGTTTATTTAATTTATAAATTATAAT